>SJYA01003259.1:825477-852644 GCA_006410615.1 Neotragus moschatus
ATACTGTATTGGTGGGTTTCTTTCTGGCTTGCTTCACTCTGTATAAGATGTGTATAAGAGACAGGGGGATGAGATGTATGTACACTTATGGCTGATTCATGCTGATATATGGCAGAAACCAACACAATATTGTAAAGTAATTATCCTCCAATTACAAATAAAATAATCTTTAAAAATAAGTAAACAACACATAAGTCAAAAAAAGTATCATGAGAAATTAAGAAATATTTCACATTAAATGAAAAAATATAGTGTCAAAATTCATGGGATGTAGCAAAAGCAGTAATTGAAGGAAAATTCATAGCACTAAATACATATATTAGAAAAAACTTCAATCAATATTCTAAGCTTCCACCTTAGAGAAACAGGAAAAGAGTAAATTAAATCCCAGGTAAGCAGAAGAAATGAAATGATAAAAATTAGAAGAGAAATCAATGAAATTAAAAAGAGGAGATCAACAGAGAAAATCAATGAAACTAAAAGTTGCTTCTTTGAAAAGATTAATAAAATTGATAAATGTCTAGCCAATACTAAAAAAATAAAAGATACAAGCTACTAATATTTGAAATGAAAGAGGGACAATAACTACTGATCCCATGGATATTAAAAGACAATAAAGGTATATGATGAACAGTTCAGTTCAGTT
The DNA here is from genome assembly GCA_006410615.1 of Neotragus moschatus. Classification (NCBI taxonomy): domain Eukaryota; kingdom Metazoa; phylum Chordata; class Mammalia; order Artiodactyla; family Bovidae; genus Neotragus; species Neotragus moschatus. Next base: position 826,124 of record SJYA01003259.1, read on the forward strand.
CAGTCACTCTGTCGTGTCCAACTCTCTGAGACCCCATGAACCGCAGCACGCCAGGCCTCCCTGTCCATCACCAACTCCCGAGTTCACTCAGACTCACGTCCACTGAGTCAGTGATGCCATCCAGCCACCTCACCTTCTGTTGTCCCCTTCTCCTCCTGCCCCCAATCCCTCCCAGCATCAGAGTCTTTTCCAATGAGTCAACTCTTCACATGAGGNTGGCATGCTGCGATTCATGGGGTCGCAAAGAGTCGGACACGACTGAGTGACTGAACTGAACTGAATTAGTTTTCCTGGTGGTGTAGAGGTTAAAGTGTCTGCAATGCGGGAGTCCTGGGTTCAATCCCTGGGTCAGGAAGATCTCCTGGAGAAGGAAATGGCAACCCACACCAGTATTCTTGCCTCGAGAATCCCATGGATGGAGGAGCTTGGTAGGCTAGAGTCCGCGGGTCGCAAAGAGTCAGATACGACTGAGCTACTTCACTTTCACTTTCAGAATTAGTTTTCAGTGAAGACTGCTTCACATGTAGATGTATTTTTTGATGTGTTTGTAGGAGGAGGTGTGTTCCATATCTTCCTACTCCACCTTATTGATCATGATTTATCTGTATGTTAGTCTTTAGATACCAACTGGCACCTGAATTAAAAATTTTAACACATCTCCATATCCTCTCCATTTTGTCTTTCTGTCGTTTTTCATCCAAAGCATTAAATCTACATGCTCTGTTTTATCCTTCAAAGGCATTAGCCAGGTATCAAAAACAGAGATGGAAAGAGACAGATTTAGTCCAAGGCACCAGTTTCCATTACTTTAAGCTGCCTCAGTGGTTTTTCTGATGGAGTGAAATTTCTCAAACTTGGTCTCAGGCCCAAGGTATATGCAATACTTCAAACAAATTGCTTGCGACATATTAGAGTGAGTGCTTGGGAACAATGTGTTCCTCAAATATTTATTTTTAAAAAAGGCTGAATACGTCTTGTATAAGCAATGAAGTAACTGGGAAGATTAATTTAAAAATATGTGTCATGAAGCTATATACCTCAATGTCAAAAGTGTTTTGTCTTTCACAAAACACAAAGATGCACAGTCTCTGTCTATGTTGAGAATTGTAGATTCCAGGAGTATCATGCAAAGCCCTCCATGACCCTATCCTGGCCCTCCCTTTGCACTCCTGTCACACTCTTCATGTTGCACTCATTTGTGATGTACTTTCTGGTTGCATCCCAGACCCTGGGAATAGACAGACCAATCTATCTACAATTCCCCCTTCAAAAAGCTCAAAAGTACATAGAGGAAACTTCTAAAGTGCCATACATAGTTAATGGAGTTACATGAGCTTACTTCCCTGGTGGCTCAGATGGTAAAGCATCCACCTGCAATGCGGGAGACCCAGGTTTTATCCTTATGTCAGGAAGATCCTCTGGAGAAGGAAATGGCAACCCACTCCAGTATTCTTGCCTGGAAAATTCCATGGACAGGGGAGACTGGTGGGCTACAGTCTATGGGGTCGCAAAGAGTCGGACATGACTGAGCAACTTCACTTCACTTCACTTCATGTAAAGAAGTCACACATGAGGGAGAATCAGCCATCCCTGTTCCATTCCTGGCCACTGGTTTTTCTGACAGCCTTGGGAGGTCTTGGATATGTGAAGTGTAAGTCCTGGTTTCTAGCCCTGCTGTATTGGTTTGGGACAAATCACTTTTTTGCAAAATATACAAAGTAATATTTTTCTCCTGCTTAACCATAGGGAGGAGTTTAACAAAGCTCAAAGAATGAGATTTGATCAACAATGAATTTTCTCTTAGTAGTGAGTCTTTGTCCCTGAATAGGAGATTTTGTCCTTCCAACAACTTTAGGAGAAGCTTGAAATGCAGGAAATGTGCTGACATTCTAGCAAATCTGGGTAAGTGCAAAGTTGTCAACCTGGGACTGCCGTGCTGGGAATATCATGTATCCAAGTTTCACTTGCATTCCCCCTTGATGTCCCATTTCACCCTAAGACATCTGATGTAACAGCAGTGCAGATGTTTCAGCTGAGAAGAGAGAAAGCTCTCTCAGTGAGGGGAGAGGATGCTCCTGCTAGATCAAAGGAATTCAAGATGACAGCCAATGAGGATTCTGCACTTTTACACTGTGCCCTCTGAGCAGTGGGTCCCATTCCTCCAGGTATTCTCAAGGTAAAGGGTGGGGGTGAGATGTGAAGAAGGAGTGGAAGAACTATTGCTTAAATGGAGGCTTGGTGTTTGGAAAAATGATGTCTGGGAGGTTAGGCTACTTGGATTCTGGTCCTAGTTCTGCCATTGACTTGATGTGTGAACTTGGGCAAGTCATTTCTTAGTTCTGATCCTCAGTTTATTTATACTATTTTAAAGAAGTGTTCAGATTAATTGATATCAAAGGTACCTTCTCACTCTGACCTTCAATACTTTTGAGTCCTCAGGGTTATTTAGAGAGGGAACAGATACCAAGACTGTCAGGTATCTTAAATCAAAAGTTATAACAAGCAACTCCTGCAGCTCAATTCCAGAAAAATAAACGACTCAATCAAAAAATGGGCCAAAAAACTAAATAGACATTTCTCCAAAGAAGACATACATATGGCTAACAAACACATGAAAAGATGCTCAACATCACTCAGTATCAGAGAAATGCAAATCAAAACCACAATGAGTTACCATTTCACGCCAGTCAGAATGTCTGCGATCCAAAAGTCTACAAGCAATAAATGTTGGAGAGGGTGTGGAGAAAAGGGAACCCTCTTACACTGTTGGTGGGAATGCAACTAGTACAGCTACTATGGAGAACAGTGTGGAGATTCCTTAAAAAACTGGAAATAGAACTGCCTTATGACCCAGCAATCCCACTGCTGGGCATACACACCGAGGAAACCAGAATTGAAAGAGACACGTGTACCCCAATGTTCATCACAACACTGTTTGTAGTAGCCAGGACATGGAAGCAACCTAGATGTCCATCAGCAGATGAATGGATAAGAAAGCTGTGGTACATGTACGCAATGGAGTATTACTTAGCCATTAAAAAGAATACATCTGAATCAATTCTAATGAGGTGGATGAAACGAGCCAATTATACAGAATGAGGTAAGCCAGAAAGAAAAACACCAATACAGTATACCAACACATATGTATGGAATTTAGAAAGATCGTAACAATAACCCTGTATGCGAGAGAGCAAAAGAGACATAGATGTATAGAATGATCTTTTGGACTCTGTGGGAAAGGGAGAGGGTGGGATGATTTGGGAGAATGGCATTGAAACATGTATAATATCATATAAGTAATGAATTGCCAGTCCAGGTTTGATGCAAGGGGAAAAAAGTTATAGAATATAAAATAATAACAAGAAACAATTTTACCATACAAAAACATAATGTATGCATTGTTATTAGCATTCCTTTCTATGCAATTTCCAGATTTCCCAGGATAAATATCTTATCTTATTGTCCCTAGAAACAATTCAAATGCCCTGGTAATTGCAATGTTTCACCATTCTAATTGGATCTCTTGAATTTCCTCATTCAATCAGAAAGGACTTTAGAACATGAATCTTTTTTTTTTCATCAGAAACCAATGCCCAATTTTTTGCTTCAGAAAATATGGTCATTATAACTTTGTAGCACTCACCTGATCTTTCCTTTCTAGGTTTTTCTTATTGATATCAATAATTTTCAAAGTAGTTGAAACTTTTTATAATGTAATCTGCTTGGATCACTTATTACTCACAAATGACATGTATTTGGGAAAATAAAGAACTATTCTTAAAACTAAACATTTACAATGAATGATTAAGCAGACAAAGAGACCAAATAGGTTTCTCTGCAGAAAGGTTTTAGAGATAATTAGTGGACAGAAGAACCTGTGGAATGGGTAGAGGGGAATAGCAGAAGCAGAAACAGAGAACGGGAAGAAAGTTTCAAATATCCTTTGTGTGTGGCCTCTGCTTATAGGGATTGAGAGCCAGAAAGTTTATACTTAGGTGAAGGAGCAGACAAGTTATGCCTGCCTGAATTCTTATCTCCAGTCCAACCTCTCCTGAGTTAGAATGTCAAATTGCTTGTTCTGCCTCTCAGTATGGCACCTCAAACTTGTTTATGTTCCCTAAAATACCTTTTTATTCTTCTGAATTTAGTCCACCATTTTTATTTTCCCAATCACTAAGACTAATATCTCTGATTCTTCCATTGCCCCACTGAATCCAGTCAGTTGCCAAGTTGTGTGCTGCTGCTGCTAAGTCGCTTCAGTCATGTCCAACTTTGTGTGACCTCATAGAGGGCAGCCCGCCAGGCTCCGCCGTTCCTGGGATTCTCCAGGCAAGAACACTGGAGTGGGTTGCCGTTTCCTTCTCCAATGCATGAAAGTGAAAAGTGAAAGTGAAGTCGCTCAGTCGTGTCCGACTCTTCACGACCCCATGGACTACAGCCTACCAGGCTCCTCTGTCCATGGGATTTTCCAGGCAAGAGTACTGGAGTGGGTTTCCATTGTCTTCTCTGCTAAGTTGTGTAGATATTCCTTGATAATCTCTCTTACTAGCAATTCCTTTCCATACTCACTACTTCAACTCTCATTTAGGCCTTTATAACTTCTCATTCCAAATATTGTAATAAAATTATCTGGTCAATTCCCTCTAAACCTCAACTTCAATCAATACAAATATACAACAACATTTAGCTTAGTTTCTTTTCCCATCAGTAATGTTAGACCAAGTTTACAGGAAGGTGACAGACTCAGTTTTTAGTGGTACAAGTGTGTTTTATATTGAGAGAGGTGAAGAAGGAATAACAGTTTGCTTTCTTCCTAGAGTAGTTGGAGAAAATTTCAGGATTTCATCATGGAGTAAGGAAAGATGCTTCCATAATTAGATTGTGTCTAACTCTGAAGCACTCCCATCGTATATTTTATTTCCTAATTTGGATATTAAAGTAAATCTGACACCTATAGTTTTCCTGTTGGCCACAACATAAGATTTGACCTTCTTTGCTTCTTTTCTTATATACCTATATCCACCGAATGCTTTTCTGTTGCTTTTTACCTTCTATCCTCATCTGATTGTCTCACAGATGTTGGGAATTCAGAGATTTCCCTTAGGTTTTAGTATCTCCCTCCTCATTACCAGCCCTGGCCTCTCACCACAGTCATTTTTCCATCACTCATATGTACTTGGCCATGTGGCAGGTTTGCTGATGGGCTCTGCAGCATCTCCCACAAATGCATGCTACGACGTTACATTCAATCTGTTCACAGAATATATTTCCATCCTGCCAAAGCTGTTAAACTGCCTGGAATTGTAGTCCCTTCCTGTTATGTGCAGTGAGGTACCTGCCAATGACATTAATGTTTCCTAGTGATTTCATGGTACAGCAGGTAGAGCTCAGATGGCTTGTAGCAGGAAAGTAAGACTATAGCAGTCCTGGGCTAGTTGTTTGGCTCAGAGCTTCTGAAACTCTTAAGCCTCAAGGCATGAGAAGTCCTTTGGATGTTTCTTGAACCTATCCCAAAGACTAGAAAGTATCCAGGCAGAGAAGGAAAAGGAAAGTTTAGGAGAACACAAACATCTTAGCTGTCAGGCAAAGTCTGTCTCCCCAGTGGGGGTTCTGGGGTGATCCAGCCAACCAGTGGTTACAGCTCAGCCATACTAGTGCTGATACTTCCTCAGAGGGCCTGCTTGTCTGAATTTAGGAGCAACTCTGGAGGGCTTGCCCAGTGTCCCAAGTATGTACAATGCTTCCACCTAACCCAGACCACATGCAGAAGGATCATGTCATAGTTGGCATATAACAAATCAAGAAAGACATCAGGTGTCCAGACTTCAACTTGTTTTAACAAATAAAACATTTCTAAGAGGATATTCCAGAAAAACACACTAACTTAAGGTCTTAAAACAGATGTTCATTCTATAGGACTATGTTGCTTTGCAGCCATTATTATTGAATGCTATAAGTACAGCCAAATTGATCCAAGGTTTAAACCATGGTGGCTCTTCAGATTTTACTTATAGCTTTACTGTAGGCCAGGAGAAGGGTGGGTCAGATAGCAGAGCATAATGCTGAAGAGGCAGCATTCTGTCATGCTTCAGTGTCTTGGTTTTCTGACTTAGGCAGACAAAAGCTTAGACCTCTGACTAGTTGAGTGATTTAACCTCTCAGAGCTTCAGTTTTCTCATCTGTAAAATGGTGATAATAATGTTGCTTACTTGATAGGTTTGTGAAGAGAAATAAAAGAGATATCACAAGTAGATTCTACACAGTGTAGATCATGTATTAAGCACTCAATAACATTACAACTGTAAATACTTTACCTTTACTACTTCTACTACTGCAACAACTACTGCTATCACAACTATTACTACTACTTATTTTTATTCTACTACTCCTGGCAATGAGAGCTTTCCTCAAGTGAGTTGAGCTGAAGAAGGCCTCAAGGTCATAGTTTCCTAGCTTATGTGGAGGGTGATAGTATGAAGGAAGAAGATTGCAGGACTATAATTCTAGCTGGGAACAGAGTAAATACCAGAAAAGTATAGAGGCTTGTATGTTATTGTATTTCTCTTATCTCAGACAAAACTCTTCTACTCTTCATCAGTTTGCTATGTGACCTAGCCCAAACCACTCTTGATCTCTAGGTTTTGGAAACTACCCTAGAAAATAAAGCCCATTGCCACTTAGGCTGGTATCAGAGGCCTAATCAATGAATGGAATGTTATGAGCAAACTGGTCTACAAAGGGCATGACACCAGCCTTTAAAGTCACACTAAGCTAACTAGCTCCTAATCTAGAGATGTGCTATAGCCACCATCAGTATCTTTGTTAACCACAGCCAAAAAATGATATCTTTGGCTTGTTTTCAGATGGAAATAAGGTTTTAATTTCAACATAGCCATCATCTTGATATTTCGCATTTGCCCACCTATGTTTGTTGATCCATAATCAAACTACTGCACAATTGCACTCATCTCACATGCTAGTAAAGTAATGCTCAAAATTCTCCAAGCCAGGCTTCAGCAATACGTGGACCATGAACTTCCTGATGTTCAAGCTGGTTTTAGAAAAGGCAGAGGAACCAGAGATCAAATTGCCAACATCCACTGGATCATTGGAAAAGCAAGAGAGTTCCAGAAAAACATCTATTTCTGCTTTATTGACTTTGCCAAAGCCTTTGACTGTGTGGATCACAATAAACTGTGGAAGATTCTGAGAGAGATGGGAAACACCAGATCACCTGATCTCCCTCTTGAGAAATCTGTATGCAGGTCAGGAAGCAACAGTTAGTTAGAACTGGACATGGAACAACAGACTGGTTCCAAATAGAAAAAGGAGTACGTAAAGGCTGTATATTGTCACCCTGCTTATTTAACTTATATGCAGAGTACATCATGAGAAATGCCGGACCAGAAGAAACACAAGCTAGAATCAAGTTTGCCGGGAGAAATATCAATAACCTCAGATATGCAGATGACACCACCCTTATGGCAGAAAGTGAAGAGGAACTAAAGAGCCTCTTGATGAAAGTGAAAGAGGGGAGTGAAAAAGTTGGCTTAAAGCTCAACATTCAGAAAACGAAGATCATGACATTTGGTCTCATCACTCCATGGGAAATAGATGGGGAAACAGTGGAAACAGTGTCAGACTTTATTTTTCTGGGCTCCAAAATCACTGTAGATGATGACTGCAGCCATGAAATTAAAAGACGTTTACTCCTTGGAAGAAAAGTTATGACCAACCTAGATAGCATATTCAAAAGCAGAGACATTACTTTGCCGACTAAGACCCATCTAGTCAAGGCTATGGTTTTTCCTGTGGTCATATATGGATGTGAGAGTTGGACTGTGAAGAAGGCTGAGCGCCGAAGAATTGATACTTTTGAACTGTGGTGTTGGAGAAGACTCTTGAGAGTCCCTTGGACTGCAAGGAGATTCAACGAGTCCATTCTGAAGGAGATCAGCCCTGGGATTTCTTTGGAAGGAATGATGCTAAAGCTGAAACTCCAGTATTTTGGCCACCTCATGCGAAGAGTTGACTCATTGGAAAAGACTCTGATGCTGGGAGGAATTGGGGGCAGGAGGAGAAGGGGATGACTGAGGATGAGATGGCTGGATGGCATCACTGACTCGATGGCCGTGAGTCTGAGTGAACTCCGGGAGTTGGTGATGGACAGGGAGGCCTGGTGTGCTGCGACTCATGGGGTTGAAAAGAGTCAGACACGACTAAGAGACTGAATGACTCTGAAAGAAATTTCATTAATTCATCCATAGTGTCATTCATTCAATAAATATTTATTGAGCAACTTCAACATGTCAAACACTGCTCTAGACACTGGGGTTACAGCAGTGAACCAGACAGAAAAGGTCTCTGCTATCAGGAAGCTTATAGTCTAGCTGCTTTGTCCAGACAAGTGTAGTATGTTCAGAAACTTTATTGAGGCAAGTTCAGCTTAGAGTTTTGAAACAAATGATGGCCAATACTTTTCAATTGAATGTATCTTCTGAGAAGCAGGGTTGGGTGGAGAGGAAGGAGCTGGTTTTGGATCTAGCCTGAGAAAAACCTCAGAGGGTAGTGTGGGAAAGGACTTTAATAGTAAAATGACTGTATTTTATCATATTAATTTGGTTTATATATATTAGTAGCTAATATATTGTATAGCTGATATATATCATAAACATTACCTTTTGATATATAAGAAGAAAGTAATTTGACTTTTAATTGTGTAGTTCATAAACTGGCTCTGAAGGCAGTTCTAAAGCAGCATTTTAAAAATATTCTGGGCAATTGGAATAAAATAAAAATAAATATAAATATTCCCAAAGGGACTACTTCAAAAACTACAGCACACATTTGGATGTATAAGTTCTAGTATGCCTTTAAAATAAATAATAAATTAACAGTTAGTTTGCTATAGAAAAAGTGAAATAAAAAAACTTGAACTAAAATAATAAATTTCTCATATGTATTCATTATATGTTTAAATTAGAGTTGTACGACTCAGTAAAAAGTTATAAAATTAGCTTATTTTAAAAGTAGTGAATCATCCCACCCTTTCCCTCTCCCACAGAGTCCAAAATGGCATTGAAACATGTATAATATCATATATGAAATGAATCACCAGTCCAGGTTTGTTGCATAATACTGGATGGTTGGGGCTGGTGCACTGGGACGACCCAGAGGGATGGTACAGGGAGAGAAGAGGAAGGGGGGTTCAGGATAGGGAACAAGTGTATACCTGTGGTAGATTCATGTTGATGTATGGCAAAACCAATACAACATTGTAAAGTAATTAACCTCTAATTAAAATAAATTTTAAAAAAGTACTGAATCAAATTTCTCTTTGTACTTAGTTTCTTTCAGTCAATTCATATACAGTGTTGTGCCTACAGTTCTTTAAAAGTACGATATAGAGCTCTCTCAGATTCCAGAAGACCTCCGGTTAAGGGCGGCAGAGCCGGCTCACTAAGCGCGGCCAAGAGGAACCATCCCGCATCCGAGGACAGGGGCGGCAGCCGGGAGGAGTCACCCCGCATCCAAGAGACAGCGGCTGAGAGTCCCGGGCTGTGACCGCACAGGAACGGCTGAGAGGAGCCACCCCACTTCCCACTCAGTGCGGCCCAGAGGAGCTACCCTATGTCGGAGGACAGAGACAGCGGCTGAGAGTCCCAGGCTCTGGCGGCGCAGGAACAGCTGAGGGGAACCACCCCACTTCCGAGGTCAGGGGCAGCGGCTGAGAGTACCAGGCTGCGACGGCACGGGAACAGCTGAGAGGAGCCACATCGTGTCCGAGGTCAGGGTCAGGGGCTGGGAAGAACCACCCCGTGTCCGAGGTCAGGGTCTGGGGCCNAATTTAACTCAGATGACCATTATATCTACTACTGTGGGTAGGAATCTCTCAGAAGAAATGGAGTAGCCACCATGGTCAACAAAAGAGTCGGAAATGCAGTACTTGGATACAATCTTGAAAACAACAAAATGATCGTTGTTCGTCTCCAAGGCAAACCATTCAATATCAAGGTATTCCAAGTCCATACCCCAACCAGTTACGCTGAAGACGCTGAAGTTGAACGGTTCTATGAAGACCTACAAGACGTTTTAGAACTAACACCCAAAAAAGATGTCCTTTTCATTATAGGGGACTGGAATGCAATAGTAGGAAGTCAAGAAACACCTGGAGTAACAGGCAAATTTGGCCTTGGAATGTGGAATGAAGCAGGGCAAAGACTAATAGAGTTTTGCCAAGAAAATGCACTGGTCATAGCAAACACCCTCTTCCAAAAACACAAGAGAAGGCTCTACACATGGACATCACCAGATGGTCAACACTGAAATCAGATTGATTATATTCTTTGCAGCCAAAGATGGAGAAGCTCTATACAGTCAACAAAAACAAGACGGGGAGCTGACTGTGGCTCAGATCATGAACTCCTTATTACCATACTCAGACTTAAATTGATGAAAGTAGGGAAAATCACTAGTCCATTCAGATATGACCTAAATCAAATCCCTTATGATTATTCAGTGGAAGTGAGAAATAGATTTAAGGGCCTAGATCTGATAGATAGAGTGCCTGATGAACTATGGAAAAATATAAATAAGAATTATAAATAATATCCTAAGAATGGAGAGAGGATAGAATCATATAAAATGCTCAATTAAAATCACAAAAAGCAGATACACAATGGAAGACAAAAATAGAGGTAAAGAACAAGTGCAACAAATAGAAAACAGTAGCAAGTATGACATCTATTAATCCAACTATATCAGTAATCACCTTAAACATCAATAGTCCAAAGGTTCTGTTTGAAAGACAGAGATTGTCAAAGTGGATTCATAATCGATATCCAGCTATATGATATCCGCAAGAAACTCACTTAAATTTTTCAGCTACATTGAGTTATAATAGACAAGTAAAACTATAAAATATACAACACAGTGATTTTATATGTGCAAAAACTATGAAATAATTCTCACAATTAAATTAATTCACATATCCATTTCTCACATATTTGCCTTCCTTTTCTTCTTCTTCTTCTTCTTCTTCTTCTTCTTCTTCTTCTCTCTCTCTTTTTTATTTTTGGTGAGAAGGCTTAAATATTTTCTCTGAGAAAATTTCAATAGTACAATTCATCATTATAAACTATAGTAACCATGATACACAGTAGATCCTCAGACTTTATTCATTTTATAACTGAAACCTTGGTTTTTTTTTAACTACCTCTTTCTATTTATCCCACCTCCATCCTCTAACAAATACATTGTTCTTTCTAAGAAACACATTTTCAATGAAAAGATATGTGTAGATTAAGATTATTAATTAAGATTATTTCCATTCCATTAAATGGATGGAAATGAATAGAGAAGATGTGGCACACACAATTATATATAAATGGATAATCAATAAGGTACTGGCACAAAAATAGAAGTATAGACCAATGGAACAAGATAGAAAGCCCAAGATGTAGTACATATATACAATGGAATATCACTCAGCCATAAAAAGGAACAAAATTACAGCATTTCTAGAGATGTGGATGAACCTAGGACCTATTATACAGAGTGAAGTAAGTCAGAAAGAGAAAAACATATATATTAATGCATATGTGGAATCTAGAAAGATTATATAGATGATCTTTTTGCAAAGCAGAAATAGAGAATAAATGTATGGATACCAAATGAGAAAAGGGGAAGTGGGATGGATTGGGAGATCAGGATTGACATATATACTCTATTGATACTATGTGTAAAATAGATAACTAGTGAGAACCTACTGTATAGCTCAGGGAATATTACTCAGTGCTCTGTGGTAGCCTAGTTAGGAAAGAAATACAAAAAAGAGGGGATATATGTTTATTTATAGCTGATTCACTTTGCTGTACAATAGAAATCAACACAACATTGTAAAGCCACTATACTCTAACAAAAATTAAATTTTTAAAAAAAGTAAATTGATAGAGGAAAATATACACAAATTGAAAGAAAAGAGTAGCTATATTAACTTCAGATTTAGACTTCAAGTTAAAATAAAGTTAGCAGAGTTTTCCAGTTCAAGACGGCAGAGAAGCAGAGGTGTGCTCATCTCCTCCTGTGAAAGCACCAAAATTGCAAGTAGCTGTTGAACAACCATTGACAGGAGGATATTACAAAACAAAAAATAATATCCCATGTCCAAAGACAAAGAAGAAGCTACAATGAGATGGTAGAAGGAGTGCAAAAATGATAAAATCAAATTCCATACCCACCAGGTTGGCAATGCACAAAGTGGAGAACAATAATACCAAAGATGTTCTCCCACTGTTGTGAAGGTTCTGAGATCCATGTCAGACTCCCTAGCCTGGGGGTTCAGCAAAGGGACTGGGAATCCCCAGGGAATCTGACTTTGAAGGCCAGTGGGCCTTGATTATAGGACTTCCACAGGATTGGGGGGGGGGTGCAGATGCTCCACTCTTGGAAGGCACAAACAAAATCTTGTGTGCACTAAGATCAGGGGAAAGGAACAGTGACTCCAAAGCAAACTGAACCAGACCTAACTGCTAGTGTTGGAGAGTCTCTTGTGGAGGCATGGGTAAGCAGTGGCTCACCACTGAGATGAGGTCATTGACAGCAGCAGTCCTGGAAGGGGCCCCTTGATGTAAGTCCTCTTGGAAGTTGCCATTAACCCTATGTTAGAGCCTGTAGAACCCAGGGCTGGATCACCTCAAGCCAAACACATATCAGCAGATAACTGGATTAAAGATGTACTGACCATGGCCCTACCTACCAGAGCAAGCCTCAGTTTTTTCCACCACCAGTCTCTCCCATCAGGAAGCTTACACAAACTTTTTAGCCTCATCCACCAGAAGTCAGACACAAGCAAGAAAAACCACTATTCCAGGTGACTAGAATGAAAACCACTATATAAAAAGTTAATCAGAATGAAAAAGCAGAAAGTTATGTTCCAGATAAAGAAACAAGATAAAACCTCAGAAAAACAAGTAAATGAAGGGGACATAGGGTATCTTCCAGAAAAAGGAATTAAGTATAAACATAGTGAAGATGATCCAGGATCTTGGAAACAGAATGGAGAAGATGCAAGAAATATTTACCAAAGACCTAGAAGAACTAAACAACAACAACAACAAAAACAGAGATGAACAATACACTAGAAGGACTCAATAGGAGAATAACTGAGGCAGAAGATTGGATAAGTGACCTGGAGGACAGAATGATGGAAATCATGGCCACAGAGCTGAATAAAGAAAAAAGAATGAAAAAAATCAAAACAGTCTGAAAGACCTCTGGGACAACTTTAAATGCACCAACATTTGCATCATAGGGGTACCAGAAGAAGAAGAGAGAGGGAGAAAGGAACCAAGAAAATATTTGAAGACATAATAGCTGAAAACTTCCTTAACAAGGGAAAGTAAATAGTCAACCAAGTCCAGGAAGCACAGATGGTCCCAGGCAGGAGAACCACAAGGAGAAACACATCAAGACACATAGTAACAAAAATGACAAAAATTAAAGACAAAGATAAAATATTAAAAGCAACAAGGGAGAAATGGCAAATAACATACAAGGGAACTCCCATAAGGTTGTTGATTTCTCAACAGAAACTCTACAAGCCAGAGGGAATGGCCTGACATATTTAAAGTGATGAAAGGGAAGAATATACAACCAAGAATACTTTACGCAGCAAGACTTTCCGTAAGATTAGACAGAGAAATCAAAAGCTTTTAAGGCAAGCAATAGTTAAGATAATTCAACACCACCAAACCAGCTTTACAACAAATGCTAAAGGAACGACTCTAGGAAAGAAACATATGAGAAGGAAAAGACCTACATAAAATAAACCCAAAATAATTAACAAAATTAAAAAAAAAAATGAGTTCCAANCAAGTCTTTCTCCAAGACTTGATGGAGAAATCAAAAACTTTCCAGACAAACAAAAGTTAAGAGAATGCAGCACCACAAAATCAGCTTTGTGGCAAATGTTAAAGGAACTTCTCTAGGCAGGAAACACAAGAGAAGGAAAAGACCTACAGAAAATAAATCCAAAACAATTAAGAAAATGGTACTAAGATCATATGTACTGATAATTACCTTAAATGTAAATGGATTAAATGCACCAACCAAAAGACATAAACTGGCTAGGCAGATGAAAACATGTGCATGTATGCATTTCCACTTACTATATCACTCTACTTAACCCCCCAAATTGTATGTAACTATATTGCATTGTTAGGCTAATCATGTTTTCATTATGGCTTGCAATTGTAATTATCTTTTATATTTTGTCCTGTTAATGATTGTGAAAACTGATAAACATCTTTTACTCTTGTGATTATGTAACTATTATTCTCTTAATATCAATGTATCATGATTGGTCAACAGAAAATAATAGAATTCTATAACAACTAAAACTACCATTTAATAGAAAAACCCGTAATCACTTTTAAAAATCCAGATGTGTTTAAGAATTATCTTGGAATTTTTTGAAAAATACAAATGTCCAGATATTGCTTTTTTACCTCCAAAGCTCCAGATGTGTTTCTAATGGGCCATCACATTTAAAAAGAGTTTTATCAGATTTGTATCACTTTTAAAATTTTATATTCAGTGCTCCCTTGTCATTTAGTTTATGTTTTCCAATCTTTGTGCTCTTTTGTTGTTGTCATTCTTTCTCAAGCCTTTAGCGTAGTAGAAAAACTTTTTTTGTGTGTGTGTATATATATATATATATATATAATGTATAACATAACATACATATTTTAGCAAATTTATGAATTACTTCCTAGCTAAAAAATTTATGATATTTTGATTCCACTTATTTGACTTAGTATGAATAGAATGCTAGCTTTCTAATTTATATTCACTCAAATCTTTGATATAGTTCCATGTATTTTGGCATCTAGTATTACTGCTGAAAGTCTAGAAAATTTATTATCCTAGTGATTTAAAAAAATTTTGAATGAGGTTTGAAACTTCTAATCCAATTCTGGGAATATAAAGAAACATTATGTTGTAAAACAAAAACAGGAAGTTAACATGTAATAATGATATTATTAACTAAAGTACAGATTTTGTTCAAATTTGACAAAATTTTATGCTAGTGTTCATTATTTGTTTTTATATTCAAGACTCCACGTTGCATTTAATTTCATTGAGCAGCTTCAGCTGCATTCAACAAATTCTCTTTTCATTTGTATTCTATTACAAACATTTTCTAATTTGCCTTGTCATGTCTCTTTGATACACTCATCATTTAAAAGTGGACATTTAATTACCAAATACGTAGGATTTTTAAAAAGTATCTTTAATATTAATTTCTCATTTAATGCTTTCTTCTCTGCAATCACCCTCTGTATTTTTTTTTTCACTCTTCTAACTTTATTGAAGCTTTCAATGGTTAAGTCAAAGATCTTCCTTGGCAAATACCACATTGCATTTGAAATTATGTGGGTCATTTTCAAATATCTTTTGATATTGAAATCTAAAATAATTCCACAGTGGTAAAAGAATAGATCCTGTATGATTTCACTACCTTTAGACTATGAAACATTTTCACAGTGTCTTATGTCCCTGGATATGTTCCTGTGTCTCTTACTTTACAGTCTATAGGAGCTTGAGTAGAATTTGTATCCTGCTGTTGTGTGAAAACTGTATAAATATTAATTATATTGAATTGATTCATGGCTTTTCAGGTCTATTATATTCTTCTACCTTTCTGTCTATTCATTCTATTAATGTTTGATAGCTTGATATTGAAACTCCAACAAAAAATCTTACTTACTTAAAATATAATTGTAATATATAGTGGAATTATATGTAACCTTGTTCTATACTTTCCAAGTCTCCTGTAAGTGTATTATAATACTTTCATAATTTAAAGTATAAAAAATAAAAAGCAATAATGTTAACAGAGATAAAGAATGGAATTACATAATGATAAATGAGTCATTTCTCTAAGACAATATAATAATGCTTAACACATTAGGTATATTTGTATATGTGCCTAACAACAGAGCATCAGACTATGTGAGGTAAAACTAATGGAACTGCAAAGAGATACTGATGAATCCACCATCATGACTAGAGATTTCTAAACCTCTCTGTCAGAAACAGATAAATCCCAAGGGCTTCCTTGGTGGTCCAGTAGTTAAGGCTCCACCCTGGTCAAGAAACTAAGACCCCACATGTCATGTGGTGGGACAAGAAAAATCAATAAATCTATCATGTAGCAAATCAGTAAAGACAGAATTGAACTCAATGTTACCATTAAACAAGTAGATTTAGGTGATCTCTATCTGCTATTTCACCCAAAACAGGAGAATACAGTTTACTCAGACACATATGGAACATTAACTATGATCGACCACATTCTGGATCAGAAAATACACTTTAACAAATTAAAAATATATATATATATATATATATAAATCATACAGTGTCTGGCCTCTTACCAAAACAGGGTTACACTAGAAATGATAAACAGATAATTGGAAAACCCCAAATTTACAAATAATAAAAGATAAAGAATGTGTGGAGGAAAGGGGAACTTCATACACTTGGTGGGAATGTAAATTGGTGTAACCATTGTGGAAAACTGTATGGAGGCTCCTCAAAGACTAAAAATAGAGCTACCATATCAACCATAATTTCCACTCCTTGGTATATATCCAGAAAAAAACAAAAACCTTAATTCAAAAGATACATGTACCCCAAAGTTGGGGCTTCCATGGTAACTCAGTGGAAAATAATACACCTGCAAATGCAAGAGCTGCAGGTTCAATCCCTGGGTTGGTATGATCCCCTGGAGAAGGAAATGGCGACCCATTCCAGTATTCTTGCATGGAAATCCCATGGAAAGTGGAGCCTAGCAGGCTACAGTCCATGGTGTTGCAAAAGGGTCAGACACCACTTAGCAACTAAATAACACCAACCCCAAAGTTAATATCTCTATTTACAACAGCCAAGACATGGAAACAGTGCAGTCGTAAGATGGCAGAGGAATAGGATGGGGAGATCACTTTCTTCCCCACAAATTCATCAAAAGAACATTTGAACACTAAGTAAATTCCACAAACAACTTCTGAATGCCAGCAGAAGACATCAGGCACCCGGAAAAGCAGCCTATTGTCTTTGAAAGGAGGTAGGAAAAAATACAAAAGACAAAAAGAGAGACAAAAGAGGTAGGGATGGAACTTCATCCCAGGAAGGGAGTCTTAAAAAAGAGAGAAGTTTCCAAACACCAGGAAACACTCTCACTGCCGAGTCTGTGGTGAGCCTTGGAACCTCAGAGGGCAACATAATTGGGAGGAAAAATAAATAAATAATTAAAACCCATAGATTACATGCCCAACAGTAACTCCCCCAGCAGAGAAGCAGTGCAGATGTCTGCATCCGCCACTAGCAAGCGGGGGCTGGGCAGGGAGGCGCAGGCTGCATTGCTTAGAGTAAGGACCGGGCCTAAATGCCCCGAGGTCAACCTGAAGGAACTAACTTGGGCTAGCAAACCAGACTGTGGGATAGCTACCATGCAGACACCCTAACCTAAGACACCACCAGGCCTGCTCACAGAACAAAGGACTGAGCAGAGCTAGCCGGCTACAGACCATCCCCCTCCATTGGCAGGCAACCAGAGCTGGAAGGGGGGCAATTGTGGCCCCAGAGAGGCATTATCTACCAAACTGCAAGCAGGTTTTGTTGCTAACTAAGACTTCTTGGGATTCTGGACGGTCAACATCCACCTGAGAAGGTGCGCTGGTTGTACACCCAGAAAACCGAATGGCAGGGATGAAGGAGGCAATAAGTCACAGCAACCATGCTTGCCAAACACCTGGTCGCCTGAGATGCTCGGACCTGGGAAGGGTATAAAATGTAGGCTGAACCGAGTCTGCACCTCTGAGGATTATCCAAGTACCTGAACCTGAGTGGCTTAGACCTGGGAAGTGCATACAATCCAAGGCCAGCCTCAGACAGTTCTCAGCAGAGCAAACTAGAGACTAAGCAGTGTTGACAGGGAAAGCACATATGCCGTGAGAGGGGGCAAACACAGTGTGGCCGAGACACTGCAAGCACGCGCCAGTGTTATTTGTTTGCAGCGTCCCTCCCTCCCCACAGCACGAATGAACAAGTGAGCTAAAAAAGTGTCCACCACCGCCCCCTTGTGTCAGGGCGGAAATTAGACACTAAAGAGACCAGCAAACAGAAGAAGCTAAAACAGGGAATCACCTTGGAAGTGACAGGTGCAATAGGTTACAACCCTGTAGTTAGTACTGACTACATAGGAAAGGGCCTATAGATCCTGAGAAATATAAGCCAGATCAAGGAACTATCTAAAAATGAACTGACCCCACACTGCACACAACATCAGAGAAAGTCCTAAATATATTTTTACTATCATTTTAATTTATTTTTTAACTTAAAAAATTTTAAAGACCTCTTTTACTCCTTTAATTTTCATTCTCATAACCTACTGTTACTTTGCAAAAAAAAAAAAAAGAGACCCTATTTTTAAAGCAAACTTCATATATATATATATATTTTATAATTTTTGTGACTTTTTTTTCTTTAATATTGTATTTTTGAAAACCCAACTTCTACTCTAGATTTTTAATCTTTGATTTTTGGTATTTGTTATCGATTTTGTACTTTTAAGAACCCAATCTTCAGTACCCATTTAACTGGGGAGCGAGATTACTGGCTTGACTGCTCTCTCCCCCTTTGGACTCTCCTTTTTCTCCACCAGGTCGCCTCTATCTCCTCCCTCCTCCTTCTCTTCTCTACCCAAATCTGTGAATCTCTTTGTGTGTTCCAGACTGTGGAGAACACTTAGGGAACTGATTACTGGCTGGATCTGTCTCTCTCCTTTTGATTCTCCCCTTTATCCTCCTGGTCACCTGTGTCTCCTTCCTTGCTCTTCTCTTCTCTGTATAACTCCATGAACATCTCTGAGTGGTCCAGACTGTGGAATGCACATAAGGAAGTGATTACTGGCTACCTTGCTCTCTCCTCTTTTGATTCCACCTCATCTCATTCAGTCACTGCTATCTCCCTCCTCCCTTTTCTCTTCTCCATGTAACTCTGTGAACCTCTCTGGGTGTTCCTCACTGTGGAGAAACTTTTCATCTTTAACCTAGATGTTTTATCAATTGTGCTGTATAGATGGAGAAATCTTGACGCTACTGTAAAAATAAGACTGAAAAGCAGAAGCACGAGGCTTAAGCCCAAATGCTGAGAACACCAGAGAACTCCTGACTCCAGGGAACATGAATCGATAGGAGCCTATCAAATGCCTCCATACCTACACTGAAACCAAGCACCGCCCAAGGGCCAACAAGTTCCAGAGCAAGACATACCATGCAAATTCTCCAGCAACACAGGAATATAGCCCNTAAAGACCTCTTTTACTCCTTTAATTTTCATTCTCATAACCTACTGTTACTTTGCAAAAAAAAAAAAAAGAGACCCTATTTTTAAAGCAAACTTCATATATATATATATATTTTATAATTTTTGTGACTTTTTTTTCTTTAATATTGTATTTTTGAAAACCCAACTTCTACTCTAGATTTTTAATCTTTGATTTTTGGTATTTGTTATCGATTTTGTACTTTTAAGAACCCAATCTTCAGTACCCATTTAACTGGGGAGCGAGATTACTGGCTTGACTGCTCTCTCCCCCTTTGGACTCTCCTTTTTCTCCACCAGGTCGCCTCTATCTCCTCCCTCCTCCTTCTCTTCTCTACCCAAATCTGTGAATCTCTTTGTGTGTTCCAGACTGTGGAGAACACTTAGGGAACTGATTACTGGCTGGATCTGTCTCTCTCCTTTTGATTCTCCCCTTTATCCTCCTGGTCACCTGTGTCTCCTTCCTTGCTCTTCTCTTCTCTGTATAACTCCATGAACATCTCTGAGTGGTCCAGACTGTGGAATGCACATAAGGAAGTGATTACTGGCTACCTTGCTCTCTCCTCTTTTGATTCCACCTCATCTCATTCAGTCACTGCTATCTCCCTCCTCCCTTTTCTCTTCTCCATGTAACTCTGTGAACCTCTCTGGGTGTTCCTCACTGTGGAGAAACTTTTCATCTTTAACCTAGATGTTTTATCAATTGTGCTGTATAGATGGAGAAATCTTGACGCTACTGTAAAAATAAGACTGAAAAGCAGAAGCACGAGGCTTAAGCCCAAATGCTGAGAACACCAGAGAACTCCTGACTCCAGGGAACATGAATCTACAGGAGCTCATCAAATGCCTCCATACCTACACTGAAACCAAGCACCACCCAAGGGCCAACAATTTTCAGAGCAAGACATACCACACAAATTCTTCATTAACACATCAACACAGCCCTGAGCTTCAATATATAGGTTGCTCAAAGTCACTCCAAACCCACTAACATCTCATAACTCATTACTGGACACTTGATTGCACTCCAGAGAGAAGAAATCCAGCTCCACCCACCAGAACACCGACACAAGCTTCTCTAACCAAGAAACCTTGACAAGACACCTGTACAACCCCACCCACAGTGAGGAAACTCCACAATAAAGAGAACTCCACAAACTGCCAGAACACAGAAAGGCCACCCCAAACAGAGCAATATAAATAAGATGAAGAGATAGAGGAATAACCAGCAAGTAAAGGAACATGATAAGTGCCCACCAAACTAAAGAGGAAGAGATAGGGAACCTACCTGATAAAGAATTCTTAATAATGATAGTGAAAATGATCCAAAATCCTGAAATCAAAATGGAATCACAAATAAATATCCTGGAGACAAGGATTGAGAAGATACAAGAAAAGTTTAACAAGGACCTAGAAGAAATTAAAAAAGAGTCAATATATAATGAATAATACAATAAATGTGATCAAAAACACTCTGGAGGGAACAAACAGTAGAATAATGGAGGCAGGAGATAGGATAAGTGAGGGAGAGAGAATGGTAGAAATAAGTGAATCAGGAAAAAAGAAAAACGAATTAAGAGAAATGAGGACAATCTCAGAGACCTCTGGGAAAATGTTATACGCCCCAACATTTGAATCATAGGAGTCCCAGAAGAAGAAGACAAAAAGAAAGACCATGAGGAAGTACTTAAGGAGATAATAGTTGAAAACTTCCCTAAAATGGGGAAGGAAATAATCACCCAAGTCCAAGAAACCCAGAGAGACCCAAACAGGATAAACCCAAGGCAAAGCACCCACAGACACATATTAATCAGAGTAACAAAGATCAAACACAAAGAACAAAGATTAAAAGCAGCAAGGGAGAAACAACAAATAACACACAAGGGGATTCCCATAAGGATAAAAGCTGATCTTTCAGTGGAAACTCTTCAGGCCAGGAGGAGATGGCAGGACATACTTAAAGTGATGAAAGAAAATAACCTACAGCCCAGATTACTGTACCCAGCAAGGATCTCATTCAAATATGAAGGAGAAATCAAAAGCTTTACAGACAAGCAAAAGCTGAGAGGATTCAGCACCACCAAACCAGCTCTCCAACAAATGCTAAAGGATCTTTAGACAGGAAACACAGAAAGATGTATAAACTCAAATGAAAAACAATAAAATAAATGGAAATGGAATCATACTAATCAATAATTACCTTAAATGTAAATGGGTTGAATGCCCCAACCAAAAGACAAAGACTGGCTGAATAGATACAAAAACAAGACCTCTGTATATGTTGTCTATAAAAGACCCACCTCAAAACAAGGGACACATACAGACTGAAAGTGAAGGGCTGGAAAATGATATTCCATGCAANCAAAGACTGGCTGAATGGATACAAAAACAAGATCCCTATATATGCTGCCTACAAGAGACCCACCTCAAAACAAGAGACACATACAGACTGAAAGTGAAGGGCTGGAAAATGATATTCCATGCAAATAGAGACCAAAAGAAAGCAAGAGTAGCAATACTCATATCAGATAAAATAGACTTTAAAACAAAGACTGTGAAAAGAGACAAAGAAGGACACTACATAATGATCAAAGGATCAATCCAAGAAGAAGATATAACAATTATATATGCATCCAACATAGGAGTACCGCAATATGTAAGATAAATGCTAACATGTCTGAAAGGGGAAGTTAACAATAACACAATAATAGTGGGAGACCTTAATACCCCCCTCACACCTATGGATAGATCAACTAAATAGAAAATTAACAAGGAAAAACAAACTTTAAATGATACAATAGACCAGTTAGATGCAATTGATATCTATAGGACATTTCACCCCAAAACAATGAATTTCACCATTTCCTCAAGTGCATATGGCACCTTCACCAGGATAGATCACATCCTAGGCCGTAAATCTAGCTTTGGTAAATTAAAAAAAATTTGAAATCATTCCAAGCATCTTTTCTGACCACATGCAGTAAGATTAGACATCAATTATAGGAGAAAAACTATTAAAAATTCCAACATATGGAGGCTGAACAACACGCTGCTGAATAACCAACAGATCACAGAAGAAAACAAAAAAGAAATCAAAATATGCATAGAAATGAATGAAAATGAAAACACAACAACCCCAAACCTGTGGAACACTGTGAAAGCAGTGCTAAGGGGAAGGTTCAATAGCAATATAGGCATACCTCAAGAAACAAGAAAAAAGTCAAATAACCTAACTCTACACCTAAAGCAACCAGAAAAGGAAGAAATGAATCCCAGGGTTAGTAGAAGAAAGGAAATCTTAAAATTAAGGGCAGAAATAAATGCAAAAGAAACAAAAAAGACCATAGCAAAAAAAATTTAAAAATAAAAAACAACCAAAAGCTGATTCTTTGAGAGGATAAATAAAATTGAGAACCCATTAGCCATACTCATCAAAAAACAAAGGGAGAAAAAAACCAATCAATAAAATTAAAAATGGAAATGGAGAGATCACAACAGACAACACAGAAATACAAAGGATCATAAGAGACTACTATCAGCAATTATATGCAAATAAAATGGACAACATGGAAGAAATGAACAAATTCTTAGAAAAGTACAACTTTCCAAAACTGAACCAAGAAGACATAGGAAATCATTATAGACCCATCACAAGCACAGAAAATGAAACTGTAATCAGAAATCTTCCAGCAAGCAAAAACCCAGGTCCAGACGGCTTCACAGCTGAATTCTACCAAAAATTTAGAGAAGAGCTAACACCTCTCCTATTCAAACTNAACAAATTCTTAGAAAAGTACAACTTTCCAAAACTGAACCAAGAAGACATAGGAAATCATTATAGACCCATCACAAGCACAGAAAATGAAACTGTAATCAGAAATCTTCCAGCAAGCAAAAACCCAGGTCCAGACGGCTTCACAGCTGAATTCTACCAAAAATTTAGAGAAGAGCTAACACCTCTCCTATTCAAACTCTTCCAGAAAATGGCAGAGGAAGGTAAACTTCCAAACTCATTCTACGAGGCCACCATCACTATAATACCAAAACCTGACAAAGATGCCACAGAAAAGGAAAACTACAGGTCAAGATCACTGATGAACATAGATGCAAAAATCCTTAACAAAATTCTTGCAATCAGAATCCAACAACACGTTAAAAAGATTATACATCATGACCAAGTGGGCTTTATCCCAGGGATACAAAGATTCTTCAGTATCCACAAATCAATCAATGTAATACATCATATTAACAAATTGAAAAACAAAAGCCATATGATTGTCTCAATAGATACAGAGAAAGCCTTTGACAAAATTCAACATCCATTTATGATAAAAACTCTCCAGACAGCAGGAATAGAAGAAACATACCTCAACATGATAAAAGCTATATATGACAAACCCACAACAAACATTATCCTCAATGGTGAAAAATTGAAGGCATTTCCCCTAAAGTCAGGAACAAGACAAGGGTGCCCACTTTCACCAATACTATTCAACATAGTTTTGGAAGTTTTGGCCACAGCAATTAGAGCAGAAAAAGAAATAAAAGGAATCCAAATTGGAAAAGAAGAAGTAAAACTCTCACTGTTTGCAGATGACATGATCCTCTACATAGAAAACCCTAAAGACTCCACCAGAAAATTACTAGAGCTAATCAATGAATATAGTAAAGTTGCAGGATATAAAATCAACACACAGAAATCCCTTGCATTCCTATACACTAATAATGAGAAAAGAGAAAGAGAAATTAAGAAAAAAATCCTATTCACCATTGCAACGAAAAGAATAAAATACTTAGAAATATATCTACCTAAAGAAACAAAAGACCTATGTATAGCAAACTATAAAACACTGGTAAAATAAATCAAAGAGGACACTAATAGATGGAGAAATATACTGTGTTCATGCATCGGAAGAATCAATATAGTGAAAATGAGTATTCTACCCAAAGCAATCTACAGATTCAATGCAATCCATATCAAGCTACCAACGGTATTTTTCACAGAGCTAGAACAAATAATTTCACAATTGTATGGAAATACAAAAAACCTCGAATAGCCAGAGCCATCTTGAGAAAGAAGAATGGAACTGGAGGAATCAACCTGCCTGACTTCAGGCTCTACTACAAAGCCACAGTCATCAAAACAGTATGGTAATGGCACGAAAACAGATATATAGATCAATGGAACAAAATAGAAAGCCCAGAAATAAATCCACACACATATGGACCCCTTATCTTTGACAAAGGAAGCAAGAATATACAAATGAGAAAAGACAGTCTCTTTAACAAGTGGTGCTGGGGAAGCTGGTCAACCACTTGTAAAAGAATGAAACTAGAACACTTTCTAACACCATACACAAAAATAAACTCAAAATGGATTAAAGATCTAAATGTAAGACCAGAAACTATTAAACTCCTAGAGGAGAACATAGGCAAAACGCCCTCTGAAATAAATCACAGCAGCATCCTCTATGCCCCACCTCCTAGAATATTGGAAATTAAAGCAAAAATAAACAAATGGGACCTAATTAAAATTAAAAGCTTCTGCACAACAAAGGAAACTCTAAGCAAGGTGAAAATACAGCCTTCAGAATGGGAGAAAATAATAGCAAAGGAAGCAACTGACAAAGAATTAATCTTAAAAATATACAAGCAACACCTGAAGCTCAATTCCAGAAAAATAAATGACCCAATCAAAAAATGGGCCAAAGAATGAAATAGACATTTTTCCAAAGAAGACATACAGATGGCTAACAAACACATGAAGAGATGCTCAACATCACTCACGATCAGAGAAATGCAAATCAAAACCACAATGAGGTCCCATTTCACGCCAGTCAGAATGGCTTCTATCCAAAAGTCTACAAGCAATAAATGCTGGAGAGGGTTTTGGTGAGAATGTACATTAGTAAAACCACTCTGGAACAGTGTGGAGATTCCTTTAAAAACTGGAAATAGAACTGCCATATGACCCAGCAATCCCACTGCTGGGCATACACACCGAGGAAACCAGAATTGAAAGAGACCTGTGTACCCCAATGTTCATCACAGCACTGTTTATAACAGACAGGACATGGAAGCAACCTAGATGTCCATCAGCAGATGAATGGATAAGAAAGCTGTGGTACATATACACAATGGAATATTACTTAGCCATTAAAAAGAATACATTTGAATCAGTTCTAATGAGGTAGATAAAACTGGAGCCTATTATACAGAGTGAAATAAGCCAGAAAGAAAAACACCAATACNGCATACACACCGAGGAAACCAGAATTGAAAGAGACCTGTGTACCCCAATGTTCATCACAGCACTGTTTATAACAGACAGGACATGGAAGCAACCTAGATGTCCATCAGCAGATGAATGGATAAGAAAGCTGTGGTACATATACACAATGGAATATTACTTAGCCATTAAAAAGAATACATTTGAATCAGTTCTAATGAGGTAGATAAAACTGGAGCCTATTATACAGAGTGAAATAAGCCAGAAAGAAAAACACCAATACAGTATACTAATGCATATATATGGAATTTAGAAAGATGGTAATGATAACCCTGTAAGTGAGACAGCAAAAGAGATACAGATGTATAGAACAGTCTTTCAGACTCTGGGGAAGGGCAAGGGTGGGATGATTTTGGAGAATGGCATTGAAACATGTATAATATCATATGTGAAATGAATCACCAGACCAGGCTCGATGCATGATACAGTATGCTCGGGGCTGGTGCACTGGGACGACCGAAAGGGATGGTATGGGGAAGGAGGTGGGAGAGGGGTTCAGGATGGGGAACATATGTAAACCGGTGGCAGATTCATGTTGATGTATGGCAAAAACCAATAGAATATTGTAAAGCAATTAGCCTCCAATTAAAATAAATACATTTATATAAAAAATTAAAAAAGAGAGATGGGGATGGAGGGTGAGAGGGACAAATTAAGAGTATGAAATTAACAAATACAAACTAATATACATAGGATGTATAAGTAACAAAGATAACCTGTATAACCCAGGGAATTATATACAAAATGTTGTAATATTCCATAATGGAATATGATCTGAAATATATATACAGAACTGAATTATTGTAACTCAACTATGTTTCAACTAAAGATGCAATGCCACTT
>SJYA01003259.1:858042-925626 GCA_006410615.1 Neotragus moschatus
TCACACCAGCATTGAAGGAGGAGGCAGTTCAGTTCAGTCACTCAGTCATGTCTGACTCTTTGCAACCCAATGGACTGCAAAAAATCAGGCCTCCCTGTCCATCACCAGCTCTTGGAGTTTACCCAAACTCATGTCCATTGAGTCAGTGATACCATCCAACCATCTCATCCTCTGTCATCCCCTTCTCCTCCCATCTTCAATCTTTCCCCAAATCAGGGTCTTTTCAAATGAGTCAGTTCTTCACTTCAGATGACCAAAGTATTGGAGTTTCAGTTTCAACATCAGTCCTTCCAATGAATATTCAGGAGTGATCTCCTTTAGGATGGACTGATTAGATCTTCTTGCTCTCCAAGGGACTCTCAAGAGTCTTCTCTAACACCACAGTTCAAAAGCATCAATTCTTTGGCACTCAGCTTTCTTTATAGTCCAACTCTCACATCCATACATGACTACTGGAAAAACCATAGCCTTGACTAGAGGGACCTTTGTTGGCAAAGTAATGTCTCTGCTTTTTAATATGCTATCTAGGTTGGTCATAACTTTTGATCCAAGGAGTAAACGTCTCTTAATTTCATGGCTGCAGTCACCATCTGCAGTGATTTTGGAGCCCAAGAAGATACAGTCTGTCACTGTTTCCTCTGTTTCCCCATCTATTTGCCATGAAGTGATGGGACCAGATGCCATGATCTTCGTTTTCTGAATGTTGAGCTTTAAGGCAACTTTTTCGTTATTCTCTTTCACTTTCATCAAGAGGCTCTTTAGTTTCTCTTTGTTTTCTGCCATAATGGTGGTGTCATCTCCAAATATGAAGTTATTTGTAAAATTGGTGACACTTTCTTGGTCTTTCCTTGTCTCCCAAGGCCTTGACAGGTTTGTAAAAATTCATCCAAATATTTGTTTATTTTTTAAAATGTAACACGAAGTATCCATTATCCTTATGGCAAATCTGCCTGCCTCCCTTGCTAGACAATCATTTTCATGAATCTGTTTTGTACCATTCAAGTGAGTAGAGGATTTCCACTGTTACACACAGCCATGAATACTACACGATATTTTTGTGTTATTTTTTACATTCAGATAAATTTACCATTTTGCATGCATCATTTTCTCACAACAATGACTAATACATACCTAGTTTGTTCCCATTTTCAATGCTGAAGTTAATCCATTTGCTTTCCATTTTTCACCATTTGTGTATGTACTGGTAATTTTGTCATTATATTTATTTTTATTGAAGTATACTTGATTTACAATATTTTATTAGTTTCAGGTGAATAGCAAAGTGGTTGACTCACTTTTCTGCCATACTGTATTCCATTGTTTGTTGTCACAAAATGTTTAATATAATCCCCTGTTCTATACAGCAAATCACTGTTGCTTACCTATTTTAAGTATAGTAGTTTATATCTGTTAACCCCATACTCCTAATTTGTCCCTCTTTCCTTCCCTCTCTCATTTGATAGCCATAAATTTCTTATCTATGTCTGTGGCTGTTTTGTATATAGATTCATATGTAGGTTAGATTCCACATATAAGTGATATCAGATAGTATTTGTCTTTCTCTGTCTGACTTACTTCACTAAGTATAACACTCTTAGGTCCATCATGCTATTGCCAATGGCAATATTTCAATGTTTTTTTATGCTTGAAACATTCTATTGCATGTGTGTGTGTGTATCTTCTTTAAGTCAATTATTTGTCTATGGACATTTGGGTTGTTTCCATGTCCTGGCTGTTCTAAATAGTACTGCTATGAACTCTGGGGTTAATGTGTCTTTTTGAATTAGAGTTTGTTTTTTCCAGATGTATACACAAGAAAGGGATTGCTGGATCATATGGTAACTATATTTTTAGATTTTAAAGAAATTTTTATATTGTTTCCCATAGTGACTGTATCAATTTACATTCTTCCCTTGTGGCTCAGCTAGTAAAGAATCCACCTGCAATGCAGGAGACCTGGGTTCAATATCNGAGTTTGTTTTTTCCAGATGTATACACAAGAAAGGGATTGCTGGATCATATGGTAACTATATTTTTAGATTTTAAAGAAATTTTTATATTGTTTCCCATAGTGACTGTATCAATTTACATTCTTCCCTTGTGGCTCAGCTAGTAAAGAATCCACCTGCAATGCAGGAGACCTGGGTTCAATATCTGGGTTGAGAAGATCCCCTGGAGAAGGGAAAGGCTACCCACTCCAGTATCCTGGCCTGGAGAATTCCATGGACTGTATAGTTCATGGAGTCTCAAAGGGTTGAACATGACTGAGCGATTTTCACTCACCAAGAGTGTACGAATGTTACCTTTACTCCACACACTCTCCAGCATTTATTTATAGACTTTTTTTAACTTTAAATTATCTTGTGTTGGGATATAATCTATTAACAATGTTGTGGCAGTTTCAGGTAGAACAGCAAAGGGACTCAGCTATACATGTATGTGTATCCATTCTCCCCCAAACTTCCCTCCCATCCAGGCTGGCACCTAACATTGAGCAAGTTCCATGTGCTATACAATAGATCTTTGTTGTTTACCCATTTTAAATATAGTAGTGTGTACATGACCTTCCCAAAGTCTCTAGCTATCCTTCCCCCTCAGCAATCATAAGTTCATTTTCTAAGTCTGTGAGTCTATTTCTGTTTTGCAAGTAAGTTCATTAGTATAATTTCTCTTTATATTCCAAATATAGAGTATGTCATATATTTCTCCTTCTCTGTCTGACTTATTTCACTCAGTATGACACTCTCTAGGTCCATCCATGTTGCTGCAAATGACATATTTCATTCTTTTCATGGCCAAGTAATATTCTGTTGTGTGTGTGTGTGTGTGTGTGTGTGTGTGTATTATACATTATATCACATCTTTAACCTCTCTGTCAACTGACATTTACGTTGCTTCCATGTCTTTGCTATGGTAAACAGTGACACAATAAACACTGGGGGGCTTATATCCTTTCAGATCAAGTTTTTCTCCAAGTATATGCCCAGGAATAGGATTGCAGTGTCATATGGTCACTCTGTTTTTAGTTTTTTAAGGAATGCCCATACTGTTCTTCATAGTGGCTATACTAATTTACATTCCCACCGACAGTGTAGAAGAGTTTCCTTCTCTACACACCCTCTCCAGCATTTGTTTTTTGTAGATTTTTTTAATGATAGCCATTCTGATTGGTGTGAGGTGATATCTCGTTGTAGTTTTGATTTACATTTCTCTAATAACTAGCTTTGTTGAACATATTTTCATGTGTCTATTGGCCATCAGTATGTCCTCTTCAGAGAAATGTCTATTCAGGTCTTAAGCCCATTTTTGGAGTGAGTAGCTTATTTTGATGCTATTAAACATTATATACTGTTTGCAAATTTTGGAGGCTAATCCCTTATCGGTCACATCATTTGCAAATATATTTCCCCAATCGGTGGGTTTTCTTTTTGTTTTGTTTTTTGTATTGCTTCCTTTGCTGTGCAAAAGGTTTTGGGTTTAAGTAGGTCCCATTTTTTCTTTTATTTTGCTTACTCTGGAAGATGGATCAAGGAAGATATTGCTGCAATTTATTTCAGAGAGTGTTCTGCCAATGTTTTCCTCTAGGAGTTTTATACTGTACAGTCTCATATTTAGGTCTTTAATCCATTTTGAGCTTATTTTTGTGTATGGCTAAAGAATGACTTAATTTCACTTTTTAAAATGTGGCTGTCCAGTTTTCCCAGCACTTTTTGTTGAAGAGACTGTCTTTCCAAAACATTGTGTAGTCTTGCCTCTTTTGTCAGGAGATTGGTTCAGTATGGTGGAGTAGAAGGACATGCACTCATCTTCTCCTGAGAGAGCACTGAAATCACAAATAGCTGTTGAACAACCATTGACAGGAAGACATTGGAGCCCACCAAAAAAAAGATACCTTACATCCAAATACAAAAGAGAAGCTGCAACGAGATGGTAGGAAGGGCACAATCATGAATAAAATCAAATCTTATACCCTCTGGGTGGGCAACCCACAAACTGAAGAACAATAATACCAAAGAAGTTCTCATGCTGTTTTTTTTTTTAATTTTTATTTTTAATTTATTTTACTTTACAATACTGTATTGGTTTTGCCATACTGGGCCCCACATCAAGCTTCCCATCCTGGGGATCTGGTAATGGGACTGGGAATCTCCAAGGAATCTGACTTTGAAGCCCAGTGGGATTTGATTACAGGACTTCCACAGGCCTGGCAGAAACAGAGACTCCATTCTTGGAGGGCACAAACAAAACTTTGCGCATACCAGGACCTAGAGGAAAGGAACAGTGACCCCACAAGAGACTGAACCAGACCTACTTGTGAGTGTTTGAGGGTCTCCTGCAGAGACACTGGTTGTCAGTGGCCTGCTGTGAGGACAGGGGCACTGGCAGCAGCAGTCCTAGGAGATGTGTCTAGGTGTATGCCCACTTGGAGGTGACGAATAGCCTTACCATACAGCCTGTAGACTCCAGAACTGCGTCACCTCAGGCCAAATAACTAACAAGGAGGGAGGACAGCCCTGCCCAGCAGCATACAGTTGGTTTAAAAAGTTTTACTGAGCACAGCCCTGCCCATCAGAGCAAGACCCAGTGTTCCCCACAGCCATTCCCTCCCATCAGGAAACTTGCACAAGCCTCTTATCCTCATCCACCAGAGGGCAAAGAGAAGAAACAAGAACTACAATCCCACAGACTCCAGAATTAATGCCTAAATCATAGAAAGCTATTTATAGACGTTTTGATAATAACCATAAAGAAAATATTATTAGAAAAATACAAATCAAAATTTTGAGCAAATTTGTGCATGCCCCTTGGCCACCTGTATGTTTCCTTTGGAGAAATGTCTATTTAGGTCTTCAGCCCTTTTTCTTGATTGGGTTATTTGACTTTTTTGATATTGAGTTTCGTATATTTTGGATATTACAACTTGTCAGTTGTATCATCTGCAAATATTTTCTCCCATTACTTCAATTGTCTTTCCGTTTTTTGATGGTTTCCTTTGCTGTACAAGAGTTTTTGAGTTGGATTAGGTTCCATTTGTTTAATTTTACTTTTATTTATTTTGCCTTGGGAGACATATGTAGAAAATATTACTGTGATTTATATCCAAAAATGGTTTGCTTATGTTCTCTTCTAGGAGTTTTATAGTGTCACATCTTATATTTTAGATCTTTAAACCATTTTTAGTTTACTTTTGTATATGGTGTAAGGGATTGTTCTAATTTCACTGATATACATGTAGCTGTCCAGCTTTCCCAAAACCACTTGTTGAAGAGACTGTCTTTTCTCCATTGTATACTTTTGCTTCTTTTGTCATAGGTTAATTGACATGAATTTATTCTAGGCTCTCCATTCCATTCCACTGGTCTCTATGTCTGCTTTTGTGCCAGTCCTATACTGTTTTGATTACTGTAGCCTTGGAGTATAGTTTGAACTCTGCATTGGTATGCCTACAGTTTTGTTCTTTTTCCTTACTTTAGTGCTCTAGATAGTATTTCCAGTACTGTGTTGAGTAAGAGTGATGTGAATTGACACTCTTGTTTTGTTCCTGATCTTAGAGGAAAAGATTTTAACCTTTCACCATTGAATATAATGTTACACAGGCTGTGGGCCTGACATATATGGCTTTTATTTGTTAAAGTATAGTCCTGAGGGAAGCCTACGTGGCTGAAACAGGATGAAGAGGTAGAAAGTGGTAGAAGATGAAGGTAGTTGGGAGCCAGATAAGGTGAGGCCTTAGTGAGGACTGGCTCTTATTCTGAGNAATGAAAGTGTGTTACAGTAGTAAGAACATAGACTCTGAAGGTTGATGAACATCTTGAAGCTTCACAAGCCTCAGCTTGTGAGGATATTAACATCTCCCTCGTAGGATTATGTTGAGTATTACATGAGATGATGAGACTAAGGTACATAGTACAGTGCTTGTCACCTAATAAGGGTGCTGCTGCTGCTGCTAAGTCTTTTCAGTTGTGTCGACTCTGTGCGACCCCGTAGACGGCAGCCCACCAGGCTCCCCCGTCCTGGGATTCTCCAGGCAAGAACACTGGAGTGGGTTGAATAAGGGCGCAGTAAATGGCAACTGTTATTTTATTTTTAAATGTATCAATTGAAGCATTTTTCAGATCTTATCTTGCCCAAAGTTAAATCTTAAGTCTTAAAGTATATTTAGATGTACTTGAAGGGGAGCTCTGTTTGGGTGGATTGGGTTTGAGGAATATCAAAAGAAAACTACAAACAGAGAGTGATCAGAAATATAATGTAAGGAGAAACTAAGCTAATTATGATCATTTTAAATTACATTTCAGATCTGTGGATGTCTTCTTTAAGGACCTTGAAGATTTCCCAGTAAATCTATCACCAGAAAGAAAACAAACAAAGCTTCAGATCTTCAAATGTTATCATCATATTGTTGTTTTAAATGTTACCACAAGTGCTTGGATTTCTGTCCTCCTGACTGAATGAGCCTGAGCAAGCTCCATTTAATCAGCAGGGTCCTGAAGGAAGGCCTGACCTGCACTTCCTTCCTGAACACAGAAGACCATGCCACAGTTCTGGAAAATGAATGCGTTGTGAACTCTCATGGACTTGGGCCTTATGTAATGAGCTCTGGCTAAAGGATTGGATCGGATTCCCAAGACTGCTGCCATTCTGTATTTTGAGGAAATCGTGGATCTGTGGCAGAGCAGGGTCAAAGCTCCAAACCAGAATGGATAGACAGCCCTCAGAAAGTGTTTTGAATTAGAGCTTTCACCTTTCTTCCTGCTATTGTATTTAAAGTTTTACCCGTTGACTCATTTAAGTTTTTAATCAGGGGATAAGAGCAAAAACATTTTGCCCAAAACTAGTTTTGTAACTAGTGAGTGATATGGTTAAGACTGATACCTGGTTAATTTGGCCTCAGGTACTATATAATTTCTATTTCTCTGCATTGACCCTTGCCTTGCAGAGCTTGTGTGAAGCACCTCCTTTGTGGTATTATTTGTTTTGTTCTCTGCCAGTTAAAATTCATTGAGTCACTGTAGTGTTTTTTGTGTTTTTTTTGTAGAGAATCAGGTCTTGGACTTACCTTCAGCAAGGAGTTCTTGCTGAAGCCTTCTAAATTGTACTCTAAGTGCAGTTTGGAATTGTGAATCTTAATTGTTCAAATGAGCTCTTGGAGTTTTCTTGGCTGTCAAGATAGCATAGTAAGGTGTGGAGGGTGTTCTAGTCAAGATTTCTCAGTGCATGCAGGAACCTCTCCTTTCCATTTCAAATATATAAGAATGATGAATAAAAATTAGTTTTTTTAAATATAAGGGTACATAGCCAGCTATAGACCAGGGATAGAAAAGATAGCTGTCATAGTAATAGGGGGGTAAAGCATGCCATGTTGTTGTCGGGAGATTGGGCTTCCTACAGGAAAGTTTTTATCAGTTGCCTGTGGCCTGAGGAAAAAGAGGGACTATTCTGACTATAGGAACTGGGCCTGGCGTGTATTCAGGTGTGGTGTCTTGAGGGCTGAAAACCCTAAATCCTAGTGCAAGACCTAGTTTAAGTTGTACAGCCTCGATAACTGAGCTAAGGGAATCATGAAACCATCATGATGTCATGAAATGCTCAAGAAGAGTGAGCACTGTATAAAAAAGAATTATTCAAAGTAAAATGAAACCCATATGAGGAAATCCAGTGCCATTAAATAATCAACAGATGTAACAAGTAGAAAAGTCCCACCCAAGGAAACAGAAATAATGGAGCAATCTGAAATGGAATNATCATGATGTCATGAAATGCTCAAGAAGAGTGAGCACTGTATAAAAAAGAATTATTCAAAGTAAAATGAAACCCATATGAGGAAATCCAGTGCCATTAAATAATCAACAGATGTAACAAGTAGAAAAGTCCCACCCAAGGAAACAGAAATAATGGAGCAATCTGAAATGGAATTTCATGTTTGTTTACAATTTTCAAAAAGATAAAAGGACGGAATAAAATCCTTAAAAGACAAACACAAAATTATTAACATGAATAGCCCCATGAAAAAGAAACAGCTGAGGGGCCTGACAATGAAAACTATAATAATTGAAGTTCTAATGCCCAGTAAATTGCAAAGCTGTCAACTGGACAAACTGAAAAGAGAATTTGTGAGTGGAAAGCTAGAGATGAGACTGATCACAAAACGCGGGACAGAAATGCAGTGTTGGAAACTAGGGAGACAGCATGGCTTGTCAAGGACCACTATAGGTCCAATACGAGCTCTAGAAGAAAGTTGGAAGAGACAGGAAATAAAGAGGTAATACTAAGACATTTCCGGACTTGCAGAAAGACATATGCCTTCCGACTGAAGAAGTTTATGAAGTGCTGAGTAAATCAACTTCTAGTTATAGTAAAATTACAGAATTTGAAGGATTAAAAGGCAGTCTTAAAAACTACGGGAGAGATTGCCCAAGATTACCCATGAAAAAATGATAACCCGATGACAGTTGACTTTTCTACAATAATAGAAGCTGATAAACTACAATACCAGTGCTGAGAGAAAGCTGTTGTCAAAGAATTCTTTATCCAGCAAAACTCATTCCAAAGTGAAGATGAAATAAGGAACTTCTTTACACATATGGGACCTGGGGCAGTGGTCCCCAACAGTTTTGGCACCGGGGACCAGTTTCATATAAGACGGTTTTTCAGGGACCGGGAGTGAGGGGAATGGTTTTAGAATGATTCAAGCATACTGCATTTATTATTCACTTCTAATCTGTGGCAATCTCAGGCTATTCTGCCTTGACTTCAGGTTAGGATTTGTGCTCCCGTGAGAATCTAATGCCACTGCTGATCTGACAGGAAGCAGAGCTCAGGTGGTCATGCGCGCAGTGGGGCGCGGCTGCAAGTACAGATGAAGCTTCACTCACTCACTTGCCCTCCACCAGTCACCTCCTGGTTCCTAACAGGGTGCTGGGGACCCCGACCTAGGGTATCAAGAATAAATTTGGATGAAAGTTACAGACTACCCAACTGATAGTGGCTAACCAGTAAGGGCATTTAATAACTGCCAGAAAAATCTGGGGGTGAAAGATTCCAGAATGGCTGAATGTTTGTTNGTTTACAATTTTCAAAAAGATAAAAGGACGGAATAAAATCCTTAAAAGACAAACACAAAATTATTAACATGAATAGCCCCATGAAAAAGAAACAGCTGAGGGGCCTGACAATGAAAACTATAATAATTGAAGTTCTAATGCCCAGTAAATTGCAAAGCTGTCAACTGGACAAACTGAAAAGAGAATTTGTGAGTGGAAAGCTAGAGATGAGACTGATCACAAAACGCAGGACAGAAATGCAGTGTTGGAAACTAGGGAGACAGCATGGCTTGTCAAGGACCACTATAGGTCCAATACGAGCTCTAGAAGAAAGTTGGAAGAGACAGGAAATAAAGAGGTAATACTAAGACATTTCCGGACTTGCAGAAAGACATATGCCTTCCGACTGAAGAAGTTTATGAAGTGCTGAGTAAATCAACTTCTAGTTATAGTAAAATTACAGAATTTGAAGGATTAAAAGGCAGTCTTAAAAACTACGGGAGAGATTGCCCAAGATTACCCATGAAAAAATGATAACCCGATGACAGTTGACTTTTCTACAATAATAGAAGCTGATAAACTACAATACCAGTGCTGAGAGAAAGCTGTTGTCAAAGAATTCTTTATCCAGCAAAACTCATTCCAAAGTGAAGATGAAATAAGGAACTTCTTTACACATATGGGACCTGGGGCAGTGGTCCCCAACAGTTTTGGCACCGGGGACCAGTTTCATATAAGACGGTTTTTCAGGGACCGGGAGTGAGGGGAATGGTTTTAGAATGATTCAAGCATACTGCATTTATTATTCACTTCTAATCTGTGGCAATCTCAGGCTATTCTGCCTTGACTTCAGGTTAGGATTTGTGCTCCCGTGAGAATCTAATGCCACTGCTGATCTGACAGGAAGCAGAGCTCAGGTGGTCATGCGCGCAGTGGGGCGCGGCTGCAAGTACAGATGAAGCTTCACTCACTCACTTGCCCTCCACCAGTCACCTCCTGGTTCCTAACAGGGTGCTGGGGACCCCGACCTAGGGTATCAAGAATAAATTTGGATGAAAGTTACAGACTACCCAACTGATAGTGGCTAACCAGTAAGGGCATTTAATAACTGCCAGAAAAATCTGGGGGTGAAAGATTCCAGAATGGCTGAGTGTTTGTTAATGATTTAGCATTTGTGTAAGTCTCACAGTCTCAAGATGGCCACTTTAGAAGCAGGAAAGGAAGTGGTAGGTGAAAATGGGCCACCTTGTTTGCTGCTTTTTTCTTTTTTTTTTTAATCAGGGAAGAAAGTCTTTCCCAGGGACCCTTCAAAAGAATTCCTCTCAAATTTCACTGGTCTGTACTAGGTCTTAGACTTACTGCTAGTTCAGTCACTGGCAGAAAGGGATCAGAATCCTGGGACTGGCCTTTATTTCCTGGGACCAAGCGTTTGGGGTTATCTTATCAAGGAAGATAAGGCAAGGCATGTTTCCTGTGGATCTTAGTTCCCTGACTAGGGATCGAACCTGCATCCCCTGCATTGGAAGACACAGTCATAACCACTGGCCCACCAAGGAAGTCCCCCTTTCTTTTTTTCATGATACTTTTGGGGTTACTCTCAACTGGCTAAAACTCTCCTTTTTCTTGATGGGAGGGACCAGAGTAAGGTAGCAGTTTGTTTTGTTTTGTTTTTTGGTAGCAGTTTCTTTTGTGCGTAAGCTGCATGATGGCAGCTTTTTCCAGTGGCCGAGGAAGAGGAGGTAGTGGTTGGATCTTCCACATGTGGTCAGTGGGTGTCTTGCGCTTGCAAAAAATAAGTTTCAGGCAACATTTAAATATCATTGTATTAGTTTTGCTAATGAAAGAGTGATGGGATGGAAAATTTTTATGTGCTTTGCATAGACATTAAGACAAGTTTTTGTGTAACTTTCACATTGAAACAATCTTTGAGTAGCATTTTGTTAGCTAGGGAACTCAGCTACTTTGATGTATTCAGTGCACTGTTAGTTTGATCTTTCTTTTCACCAAGGGAGTGTGAAGAAACAGGTGTGTTTGGAAGCTGTGAAAGACAGTTTGCTCATTATTTCACTGACAGCGATCCAGGATTTAAGTGAAAATATAATCTATGTAAGATAATGATATCTCATTTAACCATCGCAATTCTCTTGTAGTGTTGTCATTTTACAGGTGAGAATATTGAGGTACAAGGTTAATAATATATCTGATATGTAATACTGTAATAATACGGATAAGTAGTGGTGGTAGGACTCCAGTCCTGGGTCTTTAGATTCTAAATGTATTGCTCTTATAAGCCCCCAAATTGAAAGGCTACCCAACATTTTATTTATCTTGATAATAAACTCTTAAGGGAGGATGAAGTGAAAGATAAAAAGAATTAAAGAGGAGTAAAAATTTCCTAATATTTTAAATATTATTGCAAGTAAGAGGAGCAAGGACTAAAAGGCAGCAAGGACTAAAAGACCTTGTGATGCTAGAATGAGTGCAAGAAAAGGAAGACTCCCCCACCATGTTTTTTTGGGGCTTTGAATATAGACTTTGTGTTCTGACACACCTGGATTCATATTCTGAACTGACTGTTTATCACTTCATGTAACCTTGGGGAAGTTGTGTAACTTCTCTGAACCTTTTCTCATTTGTCTGTAAAATAGAGATAATGATCCTTTCACGGCTTTTCTGTAAGGGTGAACCTCAGAGGATACTGCTTCCTGCGGACAGCAGACGTGGTAGCCACTGTCCTTATGACTTATTTCATACTCATAGATTCAGTGAACTTTAAATGGGAAGTTTATAAGTAGTTCTCTTAAGGACAGTTTTCCCCCAAAGTATCAATACTTTAGCTATCTCAGTTTTGCAAGTGTAGCTAAGTATATATGTCTTGGGCACCTGGGGATGTAAATTAGAATGGTGAGTTGTTTGTATTTAAGCACTTTAAAATCTCTTGGCTTGTTTTGACTTTGTAAGTATCCTTGTCCCCTCAATTACAGGTCCTATGGCAGCGTGTACAAAGCTATTCATAAAGAGACCGGTCAGATTGTTGCTATTAAGCAAGTTCCTGTGGAATCAGACCTGCAGGAGATAATCAAAGAAATCTCTATCATGCAGCAGTGTGACAGGTAAAGGCTTATGGTGTTGTTCTGGAGATAATAACAGTTTTGAATCTGCTGTGATTTAGAGTTTGACTCCTAGAATTGCATCGACTTAGATATTTTACAAAAGGGGGAGTTTAGTGGACTTACTACAGATTTCTTTTCAGAAAAAAAAAATGAATAAAAAGTTTTTGTGTTTCAGCAGCTAAACTTTCAGAGTTTCTATTTCTCCATTATTTTGTTTTGTTTCAGTTTAGCCCTTTTTAAAACTAGGAAGAAGAGGCAAAGAGGCAGAAGGTGGTGCTGGCTAGCCTTTTTTTTTTTTTTTTTGATAATGATCTCTCTTACTTCCTTCTGAGAAAACATTTCTGCAGACAGCTCAGAAGAGATAGTTCAAATGCTTTTACTTCAGAAACCTTAGAACAGCAAACAGTCCTATAAAAAGAGAACACTTGTTTATATATTACTGTTCTGTCCCTTCCTTCACAAGTTTAAAAAACTATTCCAGCTGAGAATTGTTAAGTGTTTTATTTTTGAGGAACTAAGATTTGTCAAATGCTGCAAGCAGGAAGTCGGCCCAGCAGGCGACCGCAGAAATGCACGTGGTTTGCCCCGAATTTCCATGACAACGTGGTGGGGTCACTGCAGGGGAGCAGGCATCCTCAGTTCAGATTGAGAAACACAAACTGAGGGGCTAGGGCAGCTCTTGGGAGTTGAGAATGAGAAAGTCTTCCAGCCCAAGGCTGTCTTCATCCTTCTGAAGCTCTTTGGGTCAGCAGATAACTCAGTCTCTCCTGCTGGTAAAGCTTAAGATAGATGGGGCTACCTGCTAGGCATTTTTTTTGGAGAGGGCAATGGCAACCCGCTCCAGTACTCTTGCCTGGAAACTCCCATGGACGGAGGAGCCTGGTAGGCTGCAGTCCATGGAGTTGTGAAGAGTCAGACACAACTGAGCGACTTTTCACTTTAATGCATTAGAGAAGGAAATGGCACCCCACTCCAGCATTCTTGCCTGGAGAATCCTAAGGACAGAGGAGCCTGGTAGGCTGCCATCTACGGGGTCGTACAGAGTCAGACATGACTGAAGTGACTTAGCAGCAGCAGCAGCAGCTAGGCATTTTGCCCAGAAGCCCTTAAGTCTTGTAGACTTGTGAATGGAATCACTTCTCTTCTCCCCACCTTTCTTTTTTTCCTTTTCAGAAATAAATTTGTTAAAGATTTTTCTATAGAGACTATTTTTTTGAAGTGTTAGTTGCTCAGTTGTGTCTGACTCTTTGCAACCCCATGGACTGTAGCCCGCCAGGCTCCTCTGTCCAAGGAATTCTCCAGACGAGAATACTGGAGTGGGTTTCCATTTCCTTCTCCAGGGCATATTCCTGATCCAGAAATCGAACCCAGTTCTCATGCAGTCCAGCCAGTTTCCTTCCCGTCTGAGCCACGGGAAGCCCTAGACCATGTTGATAAAATCTTTATTGAATTTGTTACAGTACTGCTTCTGTTTTATGTTTTGGTGCTTTGGCCATGAGACACGTTCCCATGGATCTTAGTTCCCCGACTAGGGATCGAACCTGCATCCCCTGCATTGGAAGACACAGTCTTAACCACTGGACCACCAAGAAAGTCCCCTTTTCTTTTTTTCATGATATTTTTGTGGTTACTCTCAACTGGCTAAAACCCTCCTTTTTCTCGTTTGGAGGGACCAGAGTAAGGCAGCAGTTTTTTTGTTTTGTTTTCTTTTTGGTAGCAGTTTCTTTTGTCTTGTGCATAAGATATATGATGGCAGCTCTTTCCAGTGGGCAGGTTGGACTTTGCCACTTTTGATAGGCTGTGTAAGAGCTGTGTTTCAAACACTGTGCACATGTCTCTAAAGATGAGAGATTTCAAAGAGCCTACTCTGTGCTAAACATCATAAGGAATACAGAGAGATACAGGGCAGCACGCTCGTCCTCCTGGAGTTTGCAGACTGTAGTTGGATAGGCCAGGCCTATATATGTACAGGAAAATCTAGTTGATGATACATGATTGTA
The DNA here is from genome assembly GCA_006410615.1 of Neotragus moschatus. NCBI lineage: Eukaryota > Metazoa > Chordata > Mammalia > Artiodactyla > Bovidae > Neotragus > Neotragus moschatus. Next base: position 872,200 of record SJYA01003259.1, read on the forward strand.
TAGGGTGTATTCCAGCAGTAAATACCTGACAGTAATTGCCTTACGGAGACAATAAATACTGTAAAAATTCAGAGACGGGAGCACAGATGTGTCATAGGTAGGTATCTAAAGAGATTTATTCATCCATTTCTTCATTAATATTTGTTTTGCATACGTGTGTGTGTTTTCCTGATATCCTGTCATTTTGGCATGTTTCCCAAGGATGAAGGGGCATTTGAAATTCNGGAATACAGAGAGATACAGGGCAGCACGCTCGTCCTCCTGGAGTTTGCAGACTGTAGTTGGATAGGCCAGGCCTATATATGTACAGGAAAATCTAGTTGATGATACATGATTGTATAGGGTGTATTCCAGCAGTAAATACCTGACAGTAATTGCCTTACGGAGACAATAAATACTGTAAAAATTCAGAGACGGGAGCACAGATGTGGTCATAGGTAGGTATCTAAAGAGATTTATTCATCCATTTCTTCATTAATATTTGTTTTGCATACGTGTGTGTGTTTTCCTGATATCCTGTCATTTTGGCATGTTTCCCAAGGATGAAGGGGCATTTGAAATTTTGAGAGTTAAATCAGCAGAGTTGGTTTTAGCCTCTTCCGTTACTACATTGGGCAATATTACTTAGGCCTGATAATGATCTAGCTCGTTAAATCTGGTAACTTCAGAAGGCACGTTCTTTTTTTTTTTTTTTCCTTAAATTATTTCGTTTTAAAGGGATTTTGGCTTTTTCCTGAAATCTTTCTTCGAGATTCTATATTTCTGGCTGATTCTGAATATTTTCCCCTTACAATAGATTACAGTGTAGTTTTATTTTTCCTTATTACAAAGTATATGTGACTTCTTGCTGCTGCTGCTGCAAAGTCGCTTCAGTCGTGTCCGACTCTGTGCGACCCCATAGACAGCAGCCCACCAGGCTCCCCCGCCCCTGGGATTCTCTAGGCAAGAACACTGGAGTGGGTTGCCATTTCCTTCTCCAATGCGTGAGAGTGAAAAGTGAAAGTGAAGTCACTTAGCCGTGTCTGACTCTTTGCGACTCCGTGGACTGCAGCCCACCAAGCTCTTCTATCCATGGGATTTTCCAGGCAAGAGTACTGGAGTGGGGTGCTATTGCCTTCTCTGATGTGACTTCTTGGGAAAATGCAAATAAGAAAGGAAAACCACGTTTCCCTTTGGAGAGAGAATCATTGTTAAATACCCCTTGGTATACATGTCTTTCTGTATCTCTTTTTGGAGTTTTGCTGTGCTCTGTGTTACGTAACCTGCATTTTTAGTTTTTATTTTGGTAAGCAGAATCTTCTCATCAAGTATTCTTCTATATTACATTTTCCATGGATTTGTGGTTATTCCTTTATACAGATATATCATTATTTCTTAAATAAACTTCCTAATGTCAGACATTTAGATGGTACCTAAATTTTCACTTTTTTAAGCAGTTCTGTGACTATGGTAACTCTTTCTTTTTGAAATCTGTGATTCTTTTCTTAGGGTGAGTTGCAGACTTAGAAATGCTGGGTTAAGGGACCTACACAGTTTTTGCACTGGTGTTATTTACTGCCCTCCAGAAATCAATACTATTTTAATTTCTTACCAAGAGGGTGCCCATTTTAACCTTAAATATGAATAATTGATCTTTCGAGCTGAGAAATGGATTTGCATGTATTTTACAGCATGCATTCATAGGGATGTTTGAAGCTTGTTCCACTAATAAGTATTGTCTCTCTCCCTAGCCCTCATGTAGTCAAATATTATGGCAGTTACTTTAAGAACACAGACTTGTGGATCGTGATGGAGTACTGTGGGGCTGGTTCTGTATCTGATATCATTCGATTACGAAATAAAACGGTAAGTTTACCTTTTGGAATCGTGCAGCTGTGCTGGTCTCTCACACTGTCTTCTTTTCTCTCCTCTGTATTCATGTACACTCTCCTACTAATGTATCTGGACAGGTGGCTGTTGCATCTCCCCCTTTCCATGGTTCTTTCCCCTCTCTGCTATTTGATGTCTACTAAATGTGGCAGTTTTGATACCAGCCAACCTCGTCCAGTGAAGTGCTTTACTTGTTTCTTACTGGGGGAAGAATGACTATCAGATCTTAGCTAGGTCACGAGCTCTTTTTTATTTTTTGGCTCTGCCGGCTTTTCTCTAGTCGCAGCAAGTGGGGGCTACTTTCTAGTTGCAGTGCGCGAGTGTCTCGTTGTGGTGGCTTTGCTTGTTGCGGAGCACGGGCTCTAAGGCGCGTGAGCTTTAGTAGTTTCGGCTCTCATGCTCTAGGGCACAGGCTCAGTAGTTGTGGTGCATGGACTTGGTTGTCCCATGGCATGAGGGATCTTCCTGGATCAGGGATTGATCCTGTGTCTCCTGCGTTGGCTGGTAGATTCTCTACCACTGAGCCACCATGAAAGCCCAGCAATGAGTTCTGAGTGTTTAAAGTTGGTTGGGTTTTCTCCTTCTACCCAAGTTTTCACAGGTTAACTTCCACTAAATCCTCCTCATCAGATTCCTCTCTGTGAAAGATAGTTTGCTGTTACTGTGATGGCTGGGAGAAAAGCTAGGAGTCATGGTTTCTAGTTCTGGTTCAGTTGTGTAAGCTGTTTGTTTATTCATTTAGTAAGTATTTCTAGAACACTGATCTAGGCCTTCGGGATCCAATAGTCAGTAGAACAATGTCCCTGCTCTTGTAGAAGTGCATTTTCTAGTTACTAAACCCCATGGTTTCTTCCATGCCTTAATGTATCATTTGATTTTTGTGACACTCTTGAAAAAAGGTGATTTGCCTATTTTTCTAGATTGAGAAACTGAGATTCAGAGACATTGCTAGATAACTTGCTTAACTCATGAGGAGGAAGTAGAGCCAAGGCTAAAGACTAGATCTTTCTAAACCCAAATCATGTATTTTTTGTACCATTGCTTATTCTCTTCTAAATGTGACTTGTTTGTCATGAGGGAGACTGATTCAGAGTCGGTTGATTGAGTTTGTTTAGAACTGGGCTGGGATCAGCACAGAGGTAGCATTGGACTGATCAGGTATTCTGTGTCAGTCTCCTGCATTTTTGCTTACATTTATTCATCATCATTTAACAGATATTTTTTTCAGGTCCTGCTGTGTGCCAGGAGGCTCTCTTGGTGCTAGAATTCAGTAGTAACCTAATCAAAGGCATTTTAAGATGGAGTTCACGTGTGTAATAGGGAAGATGTCACATGAATAAGTATACAGATTATATATAGTATGTGAGATGGTGATAATGCTGCATTAAGCTCTAAGTAGGATAAGGGGATAGAGAATGATCTAGGAGTGGAGGGAGCTAGCAAAAGCCTCTCTGTTCCTAATGAGGTGATATTTGAGCAGAGATAGTGACATAAGAAACCATCTCATCCAGAAATCTGGTTGAAGGGCACTGCAAGCAGAGAGAACAGATAAAAGGGCCCAGAAGTGGGAGTGTGTTTAGAGTGTTTGAGGAACAGCAGGGAAGCCTATGTGGCTGAAACAGGATGAAGAGGTAGAAAGTGGTAGAAGATGAAGGTAGTTGGGAGCCAGATAAGGTGAGGCCTTAGTGAGGACTGGCTCTTATTCTGAGTGACTTAGGAAGCCATGAGGATTTTGAGCAGATATTTAGCAGAATCTTAGCTGCAACATGTGTGATCTAGTTCCCTGATCAGGGATCGAACCCAGGCTCCCTGTGTTGGGAGAGCAGAGTCTTATGGACTGAACCACCATGGAAGTCCCTGGCTTACATTTTAAAAGGTTTGTTATGGCTGCTGTGTGGCATATACATTATATAAGGTTAAGGGCAGAAGCAGCGAGACAAGTTAGGAGATTATTAGAATAATTCAGGCCAGGCATGATGGTGGCTTGAATCAGGGTGAACCCAGAGGATATAACTGCATATAGTTTGAAGTAGAGAAGAGTCAAGGATGACTTCAAGATTTTTGACGAGAGCAACTAGAAGAATTAAATTGCCTTTTACTGAGAGACAGAAGACCGTGGGAAGAATAGAGTAGTTAACAGAAGATGAAATAGCTACAATATTACAGTCAACACTTAAGGGACTGGAATATCTTCATTTTATGAGAAAAATACACCGAGATATCAAAGCAGGAAATATTTTGCTCAATACAGAAGGTCATGCAAAACTTGCAGATTTGGGGGTAGCAGGTCAACTTACAGATACCATGGCCAAGCGAAATACGGTGATAGGAACACCTTTTTGGATGGCTCCAGAAGTGATCCAGGAAATTGGGTACAACTGTGTAGCAGACATCTGGTCATTGGGAATAACAGCCATAGAAATGGCTGAAGGAAAGCCTCCATATGCTGATATCCATCCAATGAGGGCCATTTTCATGATTCCTACCAGCCCACCCCCCACATTCCGAAAGCCGGAACTGTGGTCAGATAGCTTCATGGATTTTGTGAAGCAGTGTCTTGTCAAGAGCCCTGAGCAGAGAGCCACAGCCACTCAACTCCTCCAGCACCCATTTGTCAAGAGTGCCAAAGGAGTGTCCATACTGCGGGACTTGATTAATGAAGCCATGGACGTGAAGCTGAAGCGCCAGGAGGCCCAGCAGCAGGAGGTGGACCAGGATGAGGAAGAAAACTCTGAGGACGATGAGCTAGATTCTGGCACGATGGTCCGAGCGGCAGGGGATGAGATGGGCACCGTCCGAGTAGCCAGTAGCATGAGTGACGGGGCCAATACGATGATCGAGCACGATGACACATTGCCGTCCCAGCTGGGCACCATGGTGATCAACATGGAGGATGAGGAAGAGGAGGGCATCATGAAAAGACAGGATGAGACCATGCAGCCTGCCAGGCCGTCGTTCCTTGAATACTTTGAACAAAAAGAAAAGGAAAATCAGATCAACAGCTTCGGCAAGAGTGTCCCTGGCCACTGCAGAACTCTTCAGATTGGAAAGTTCCCCAGGATGGAGACTATGAATTCCTGAAGAGTTGGACGGTGGAAGACCTTCAGAAGAGGCTCCTGGCCCTGGACCCCATGATGGAGCAGGAGACTGAGGAGATCCGGCAGAAGTACCAGTCAAAGTGGCAGCCCATCCTGGACACCATTGAGGCCAAGAAGCAGCGGCAGCAGGACTTCTGAGGGTGGCCCGGCCCCAGGCTGCCGGGGAGCCCCGGCTCCCTCGCCCCTCCAGCTCGCCTCCCTCGTCTCTCCAGGGCCCCCTCTGTGAACTCGGGAACCAAGAAGGTGCACCAGCAGCCAAGGCTGTGGAGCCAGTCAGCACGCCACCCCGCCGTGTGTGTTTGAAGTGGACAGGTATATATCATTTCCCAGGACTCACGCGGGTGCTTTGAACCTCAGACTTTCCCACTCCAGAACCAGAGACTCCTCGTCGAGTGAGAGCTGGGAAAGTGTCACGTGGTCTCTTTGTTTTTCTTCTCCCAGTAGCTTTCAGTGGTTCTTTCTGGAAGACTTTTTTAAAAATATAAATATGCACATATATATATATATAAATTATAACTAGATTCCCCACGTGGTGTGGTGGCATATCTGTACAGGTACAGTTTAAAAAAAAATAAAAAAAAAATATAGTCCTATACTTAATTTGTTAAGAGTTTTTTTTTTAAATCATGAATAGATGCTGACTTTTGTCAAAATTTTTTCTGCATCTATTGAATGATCATATGACTTTTTCCTTCATTCTGTTAATATTATGAATCACATCAGTCATTTTGCATATTTCAAAGCATACTTGGATTCCAAGGATAAATCCCATTTGATCACAGTGAATGATTCTTTTAATGTAGTGCTGAATTTCACTTGCTACTATTTCATTGAGAACTTATGAATCTATGTTTATTTAGGATATTGACCTATAGTTTTCTTTTCTTGTATTGTCCTTTTATGGATTTGCTATTTGCTATCCTAGGGATAATGCAGGGCTCATGAAATAGTTTTAGGGCAGTTCCCTCCTCTTCAATCTCCTGAAACAGTTTTATTGAAGAGAAGGATTGATGACAATTCTACTTTAAATGTCTGTAAAATTCACCAGTGACACCATCTGGTCTTGGGCTTTTCTTAATTGGAAGATTTTGAATTACTAATTCAATCTCCTTACTAATAATTGATCTGATCAGATTTTCTATTCCTTCCTAATGCAGTATTTGTAAATCTTGTATGTTTCCAAGAATTGTACCATTTATTTTATTTGCATATAGTTTAGTTTATTTGCATAGAAGGCAATGGGAACCCAATCCAGTACTCTTGCCTGGAAAATCCCATGGATGGAGGAGCCTGGTGGGCTGCAGTTCATGGGGTTGCTAGGAGTTGGACACGACTGAGAGACTTCACTTTCACTTTTCCCTTTCATGCATTGGAGAAGGAAATGGCAACCCACTTCAGTGTTCTTGCCTATAGAATCCCAGGGATGGGGGAGCCTGGTGGGCTGCCGTTTATGGGGTCACGCAGAGTCAGACACGACTGAAGCGACTTAGCAGTAGCAGCAGCAGCAGCAGTCTATACAGTAGCCTCTTATGAGCCTTTGTACTTCTGTGGTAACACTTGCAAATGTCTCCTTTTTCATTTATATTTTATTAATTTGGGTTTTCTCTGCTTTTCCTTGGTTAGTGTAGCTAAAGATTTGTTCATTTTATTTATCTTTTGAAAGGACCAACTATTTGTTTTATTAGTGCTATCTCATTCTCAGTTTTATTTCTGCTCTAATCTTTATTATTTCCGTCTTTCTGCTAACTTTAGACTCAGTTTGTCCTTATTTTCTATTTCCTTAAGGGATAAGTTTAGATTATTTAAGTTTTAATTTTACCGAGGGGATTATTAACAGTGAATTTTTCTCTTAGAACTACTTTTACTGCATCTAATAATTTTCAGTGTATTATGGTTCCACTTTAGTTTTTCTCAAGATTATTTTTTATTTCACATTTATTTCTTTGGTCCATTGGTTGTGTAAGAGAGTGCTGCTTAATTTCCATGTATTTTTCACTTTTCCTCCTGTTATTGATTTCTAGATTGATATCATTGTGGTCAGAGAAGATACTTGGTATGATCTGTCCTCTGAATTTGCTAAGTCTTGCTTTGTGGCCTAAAATATAGTCTATCTTAGAAAAATTTCATGTGAACTTAAGAAAAATTATATTCTGCTGTTCTCAGCTACAATGTTCTGTATCTGTCTGTTAAGTTCATTTAGTCTATAGTGTTGTTAAAAGCTAATGCTTCCTTACTGATTGTCTGTATGATCTATCCTTTGTTGTGAGTGAGGTATTGAAGTCCCCACCTATTATTGTGTTGCTTTTATTTCTCCTTTTATATCTATTAGTTTTAGCTTTATATATTTAGGTTCTCTAATACTGTGTTCATAAATATTTATAATTATATTTTGATAGGCTGACACTTTTATCATTATATAATAAAATTTGTATCCTTTACCATTTTAAAAGTCAATTTCGTCTAATATAAGTTTGGCTATCCTTAATCTTTTTAGTTATCATTTTCTTGAAATACATTTTTTCCATTCCTTTACTTTCAGTGTATATATGTCTTTAAGGTCAAAATAAGTATCTTGTAGGATTTTTTTTTTTTCCAGTCATTCAACCATTCTGAGTCTTTTGAGTGGAGATCTTAGTCCATTTACATTTCAGTTAATTATTACTAGTAAAAATTTACTGGTGCCATTTCTTAAATTATCTTTTGATTGTTCTGTAGGTCCATTTTCCTCATATTCTGCTGTTTTTGTGTGTGTATTTATGTTCTTTGTTGACAGTATGCACTATATTCTTTATCATGTTCTTTTGTGTATTTACTACAGGCTTTTTTCTTTTAGTTGCCATAAGGCTTACATAGAGTATCTTGATATTATAAGACTTTGAAAGTGAAAGTCACTCAGTCATGTCTGACTCTTTGTGACCCTATGGACTATACGGTCCGTGGAATTCTCCAGGCCAGAATACTGGAGTAGGTAGCCTTTCCCTTCTCCAGGGGATCTTCCCAACTCAGGGATCGAACCCTGGTCTCCCGCATTGCAGGTAGATTCTTTACGGCTGAGCCACAAGGGAATCCCAAGAATACTGGAGTGGGTAGGCTATCCATTCTCCATCGGATCTTCCTGACCCAGGAATCGAACCAGGGTCTTCCTGCATTACAGGTGGATTCTTTATCAACTGAGCTATGAGGGAACCCCTTAAGACCTTATATCAAGCTAATAACAACTACCTTTCATAGCAATCACAAACTTTACATTTTTACTTTCCCCCTCTTACAATTTAGGTTATAGATGTTTCAGTTTATATTTTTTTTATTTATTTTACTTATCTATGTTTGTGTTAGGTCTTTGTTGCTGTGTGCGGGCTTTCCCTAGTTGCAGCAAGTGGGGACTACTCGTCATTGTTGTGTGTGGACTTCTCATTACAGTAGCTTCTCTTAATGGGGAGCACAGGATCTGGGTGTGCAGGCTTCAGTAGTTGCAAAACACCAGTTCAGTAATTGTGGCACACAGGCTCAGCTGCTTCACACCATGTGGAATCTTTCCAGATCAGGGATCAAACACATGTCTCTGGCATTGGTTAGTGGATTCCTGTTCATGGGACCATCAGAGAAGTCCCAGTTTACATATTTTTAATATTATATAACCAATAACAGATTATTGCAGTTATGGTTATTTTTTACTATTTTTTAACTTATAAACTAGAGTTGTAAGTGAATTACACACCATCATTACCATTTTACAGAATCTAACTTTGATTCTATATTTACCATTACCATTGAGTTTAATGCTACCTTATTATGTTTTTACAATGCTAGTGTTCTTTTACTTCCACTCAAATAACTCCTTTTAACATTTCTTATTAAGAAGGTCTAGTGAACTTTCTCAGCTTTTGTTTGTTTGGAAAAGTCTTTATTTCTTATTTTCTGAAGGATTGCTTTGCTGAGAATAGAATTCCTGCTTGACAGTTTTCTTTCCTGGACTAAAATTTTTTCTCTTGAAAATTTGTCAATAGCTTTATGAGATGGTTTCTTTTATGTAACTACTCTCTTTTGTTGCTTTCAGAATTTTTCTTTGTCTTTGCCTTTTGACAATTTAATTATAATGTGCTTCAGTATAGTTCTATTCAGGCTCAAACTATTTGGGTTTCTTTGGGTCTCAAGAATCTGGATGTGCATTTCTCTCCCCAAATTTGGGGATTTTTCAGCCACTATTGCTTTAAATATACTTTGTGTCCCTTTCCCTTCTCCTGGAATTCCAACAATGTCAATATTATTTCTTTTCATTGTGTTCCATAAGAACTGTAAGCTTTTTCACTAATTTTTACTCTTTTTCCTTTGCTCCTCTGACTGGATAATTTCATATGACCTGTCTTCAAGATCATTTACTCTGTCTTCTCTGTGGTTGAATCTGCCTTTGAAGTTCTCCATTGAATTTTTCAATTCTGTTGTATTTTTCAGTTATAGGATTCATTTGGTGCTCTATTTTTAGGGTTCCTATTTCTTTGATCTTCTTTTGTGTATGTATTGCTTTCCTCCTATCATTTAGCTGTCTCTGTGTTCTTGTAGTTCATTAAAATTCTTTAAGAGGACTATTCTGAATTATTTGTCAGAAAGCTCCTGGATCTCCATTTCTTTAGGGTCAGTTATTAGAGCTTTATTAGTTACCTCTTTGCAATAACAGTTTATCTGATTTTTCATAATACCTGATTATGTTTTTATCTGTGGAAGCAGTTTCCTCTTCCAGACTTTAGAAGTTCACTTTGGCAGAGACAGTTCTTTACCAGGCATCTCAGTTTGGGTTTCTAGACACATCTGCTGGTAATATCGTTGGACAGGTGGAACTTGCTATCAGAGTCTATTTTCTGGGAATACCACAGGTGAGCTCTGAGGTTGGGGGGAGAAGAATAGTTGAATAGGATTTCTGGCATAGTTTCCTGCCTGAGTGATGCTATAGAATGAACTTCATGTTTTCCTGGGTTCTCTGATCAGGCTTACTAGATGGTCAGGACTGGGTACTATACTCAGTAGGACTGGGTACTATACTCAGTAGGACTGGGTATTATACTCAGTGCTATAAATTAGCTTCCCTGCCCTGGTGGGACAGCAAGATGGGCCCCAGGAGCTTCAGTTTGTTTTTTATGAACCTGAATCAGGCAAGAAAGTGCACTGAATTTTATGGCCAGATGGAGCCACTGGTTTTGCTCCATAGACAGGAAAAGACACAAGCTAAGCTTCTTTACACGTGCTCCTATAAGCAGAGTTGCTTATTGTCTAGATAGCTTCCCATGTGCTTTGGTTTGTTTCCTTGATTAGGTTGATGAAATCTGTATTAAACAATGGACAGGCCTATGAATTAGTTTCCTTGCCCATGAAAGGGCCTGAAAACTGGTTCAGAGGCCATCAAGATTTTTTGTTTGTAATGGTGACTCAAGTCAACCCATACCTCTAATTTTATAGCTGAACAAGGCCAGTAGCACTGCTCTGAAAATTACCACCTTTGTCTGTCATATTCTGCTTGAGAATTAATTGGGCTACACACCTTCTAGGTGTTTTGGTCAGCCGTTTTGGTCAGGTGGGTCCAGGAGATATGCTCATCGCTAGTTCAGAGCCCAGGCTATGACTCAGCTCTCTGCCTGGACAGGACAGGAGGTCCAATTCTTAGAAGCCTCACAAATGAACCAGATCAGGCTCTGAGGCTTTCTGGTCTGGGTTGGGGGGTGAGCAAGAGGTGCATTCAGCAGTGAACCTGGCTGTAACTCAGCTTCCCTGCCTGGCTGGGGACAGAGCTGGAAATGCTCTTTGTTTGAGAACCCAAATCAGGCAGACTTCTACCTGCCATACTCTATGAGCCAACTATATCACCATCTTGTCTCTGCAAGTGAGCAAAGCCACTGACTGGAACTGCTACTCGGGAGCTGTAGGTTGGAATGTGTTCTGCCACAGCCCAAGTGCTGCTTGTTGCAAGCCCCTCACCCTTCCCCATCACAATCATATACCCAGTGGTCAAGACCTACAGTTTTTCCCACATTCCCTGTGGAGCAAGGTTGGAGTGGAGGCTTTCCAGAAGCAACTCACAATGGTGGGTGAACTGGGTGTTCACCCTAGACTCTTCCCACTGGAAAAACTGTATTTTCAGGGGAAACCTCTTCAATGTAGTGCTCAACTGGCCTAGGTAAGTGGAATGTTGTCAATGTATAGCCACACCTCTCACTCTCCTAATGCAGTTTGTGTTGGTCTCTCTGATTCAGGGGGTTACTTCATCTCCCTCGTGTTTTAAGATTCTTTCAGTGGTGTCTTGTCCATGAATAGTTGTTAGTTTTTTGTGAGGGAGTGTGAAGTCAGGAACAATGTCATCAAATTAGTGATGTCACTCTCCCAATCATTAGATTTTGGGAGTATCTCCCCCAAAATTCTCCAACCATAATTATTGGTATATTTGTTTATCCATGTAGGTCTGTAGGTAGTTGCTTTTTAAGGACAGACAGACACTCATACACACACACACACACACACATTTTGGCTACATATTTTTGCCTTATTTTCTTTGTCTCATGAGTGTTTTTTTGTTGTTGCTGTTTATTTGATTTCTATTGTGTCATAAAATGAGGATGTCACTCCAAATTTTTTGCTACATTACTCTTTGCTACTCTTTATTTCTTCCAGGTTGCAATCCAAACTCCCTATCATGTTTTATAAAGTATTTCAGGATTCAGCCCTGACCAAATTATTCAGCCTCAATTCAGATTACTTTAGAAAAGGCATCTTTTAATACCACTACTCAGAACAACATTTATTTTCCTGAATATACCCAAACTACTATGTTGTGAGATTTATACTTGCTTGTACCTAACCATGCTATGCCTTTTCCTTGCCCATCTCACACTGTCTTATGTCTTCTGCAAATCTCTTCCTTGGCTTCATTTTTTCTTCTCCTTAAATTGTAAATATAAGAATGAAAAGAAACCATCCAAGTGCCTTTCTGACTCTCAACATTTAGGTCACCATTAGACAGGAGGCACAAGTGATAAGCTCTGTAATTTCAAAGTATACAAAAGACACAGGCATTTACCTGAGAGCTCATGGGATGGTGTCCCATGGGACATGTCACCGGGGGCAAGACTCTTGCACTTGCTGGGCTTCAGTTTCCACATTGACTAAAATAAGCTAATTCAACCCTTAGGTTTCTATTCAAGACAAAGTATCCACACAGACACTTGTACTTGAATGTTCATAGCAGCATTTTTCTTAGCACCCCAAAATAGTAAAAAGTGGAAACAACCCAAATGACCATCAACTGGTAAATGGTTAAACAAAAGGTGCTATATTATTCAAAGGAATGCTATTTAACAATATAAAGGAATAAAATACTGATATGTGCTACAACATGGGAAGAATCTCAATAACTTTATGCTAAGTGAAAAAAAGCCAGGCAAAAAAGACTATAATTTATGTGATCTTATTTTTGTGAAATGTTATACAGGAAAACCTTCAGAGATAAAACAAAAATAGATTAGAGGTTACCTGAGGTTGGGATGGAAACAGAGAATGACTACAAATGCATATGAGGGATATTTTGGTGGTAATACAAATCTTGTAAAATTTAAAATTATAAATTTTCAAAGGTTCACTGAATTATACACATTAAAATAAGTTAATTTTATGCTATGAAAATCATAACTTGGTAAAACTGTCTTTAATCAAAATAATCACAAATAATTCAAGGCTGTTCATTCCAATTTCTTCAAAAAAGTGTTTAAATATTTGAAAGCTGTCAAACTCTCATGACAGATATAGTTTTCAAGCACTAAGTTTGTTTTACAGTTCAAATTTTATCATTGGCATCAAACACTGACATTTGTTTTACTTGAAATGATAAACTCATTTGGTTAATTTGAGAAAATGACTGCCAAATACACATTTGAATAACCACAGTTTGTCGATATATAATTTCTTCAAGTTCTAAATATGGAAATATATGGGAAAATGTTGCTATTTCAGCTCACAATTCAATCACACGTGCTTTTTTCAAAACAGCCATTATAATTCAGTATGAAGTGCTTTATAGGTACTCTTGTCACACAGAATACTAAAAATATATTCACTCAAAGACTGAGATATAAAAATATTGATAACTTTTACTGGTTCCTCAAGGGCATTCTTAAATGAAACAGACTTTATTTTAACTGCAAGTGTATGGCTATGAAGAATAAAATGACTCAATATAGTTTGGTGCTACTTACTTGATTCATGCTAAAACAGCACAAGTTTTAATCACCATTACTTTTAAAACATCAGTGCAAATGTCAGCATAAGAAAAAGATACACAGTACACAAATGTTTCTATAAAAATAGCCTTAACCTTAAAGGAATCCTGAAAGGAACTTGGGGAATTTCAATGTTCCACAGATCGCACTTTTAGAACCACTACTTTCAAAAATCTCTTGCGTGTATACACTAGGATATTAAAAGTCAATGTAAAATTATTTCCAATTCCATAAAACTGAAAAGACATGTCCAAAAATAGCAGAATGAACAGTTAACCAAAGAGTATACATAAGAATATTATACAGTGATAGAAATGAATTTACTACAGTTATACATAATGATAAGGAGAAGGCAATGGCACCCCACTCCAGTACTCTTGCCTGGAAAATCCCATGGATGGAGGAGGCTAGTAGGCTGCAGTCCATGGGGTCACTAAGAGTTAGACACGACTGAGCGACATCACTTTCACTTTCATACATAATGATACAGACATACCTTAGAAATGTAACATTGAGGATTTTCATCTCCAGTCACGATGAAGTAATATGGACCAGATTTATCCTCCCATAAGCACACAAAAAAATAGATTTTGGACATTTGACAATAGGCAGCACATGACTATGATCCATAAATAAAAGGAAACAAAAGAGATGAGCTTAAAATTGCCCAGACAGCTTATATAATGGAGCAGGGGAGGTGATTTCAAGTAAGACACCATAGTCTGACTGACTTAGAGGCAGAGAGGCTGGGAGGGGGAGAGTGGGGTTGGGGTGGAGGTTGTACTTTAAAGATGGAAGAGGAGTAAGATATGGAGATCACTTTCCTCCCCACAAATACATCAAAAATACATCTGCATATGGAACAACTCCTACAGAACAGCTACTGAACACTGGCAGAAGACCCCAGACTTCCAAGAAGGCAAGTTAATCTCCACAGAATGAGGTAGGGTAAAAAGTATAAGAAAAAAAGAGACAAAGGAATTGGGATAGGGACCTGCACCTTGGGGAGGGAGCTGTAAATGAGGAAAAGTTTCCACACACTTGGAAATCCCTTCACAGTAGGGGACAGAGGAGAGTTTTGGAACCCCAACAGGGAACATAGCAACAGGTCCTCAGAAGGGAAAACTGAGAGAATTCACCAAGAGATTTGTGCTGACCAAAACTTCCCAGCCCAAACATTTGTCTGCACTCCTGCCACAGAGAGTAGGGGCTGGGTGCTGAGGCTCAGGCTTCAGAGGTCAGAACGCAGGGAGCAGACTAGGGATGATGGCCATGAAGATACCCTGAGGGAGATAATATGACACAGCTGAGGGAGTCCAGGAACAAGCCTGGGCCTGCTAGAGAGGCAAGAAATCATTGTCATGGGGACCCTCCATCCCTGTGTGCATGTAGACTGCAGGGCCGTACCTTAATGAGTGCCATAGTGGGATGAGCTGTGGCTGTGGACTGTGACCCCAGAGGTAGACATGCTAGATGGCCACAGCCAAAGCTGGGCATGAGTGCCAGATGCAGGACTAGCCACAAATGCATTTTGTGATCTCAGAGTGGGAAACAGGCTGGGTGGCCACTGCCAAGGCCTGCAGAGGACAAGATGCTGCTGTAGTTCCAACCCCAGAGGTCACAGCTACCACCAAGCTATGAGTAGGCACAGGTTACTGCCCACACCTTCTTGGGAGCCTATGCAGCTTGGCTCTGATGAGGGACCCACGGTCTGAGGCCAACTCACCTGAGGGAATGCATGACCTACCTCAGACTGTAGCAACTTCTCACAGGCCTTGGCT
This sequence comes from Neotragus moschatus, assembly GCA_006410615.1. Taxonomy (NCBI): domain Eukaryota; kingdom Metazoa; phylum Chordata; class Mammalia; order Artiodactyla; family Bovidae; genus Neotragus; species Neotragus moschatus. The sequence continues at coordinate 887,206 of SJYA01003259.1, forward strand.
ACTGCAGGCACTCCCTGCACACCCAAATTGTGTCTTCCATACTCTTTCCAGCTTGTGTTTCTTCCAGTCCAGCATTTCTCGTGATGTATTCTGGATATAAGTTAAATAAGCAGGGTGACAATATACAGCGTTGACGTACTCCTTTTCCTATTTGGACCCAGTCTGGAAGAAACACAAGCTGGAATCAAGATTGCTGGGAGAAATATCAATAACCTCAAATATGCAGATGACACCACCCCTATGGCAGAAGGTGAAGAGGAACTAAAGAGCCTCTTGATGAAAGTGAAAGAGGAGAGTGAAAAAGTTGGCTTAAGGCTCAACATTCAGAAAACGAAGATCATGGCATCCAGTCCCATCACTTCATGGGAAATAGATGGAGAAACAGTGGAAACCATGTCAGATTTTATTTTTCTGGGCTCCAAAATCACTGCAGATGGTGACTGCAGCCATGAAATCAAAAGACGCTTACTCCTTAGAAGAAAAGTTATGACCAAGCTAGATAGCATATTCAAAAGCAGAGATATTACTTTGCCGACTAAGGTCCATCTAGTCAAGTCTATGGTTTTTCCAGTAGTCATGTATGGATGCGAGAGCTGGGCTGTAAAGAAGGCTGAGCACCAAAGAATTGATGATTTTGAACTGTGGTGTTGGAGAAGACTCCTGAGAGTCCCTTGGACTGAAAGGAGATCCAATCATTCCATTCTGAAGGAGATCGGCCCTGGGATTTCTTTGGAAGGGATGATGCTAAAGCTGAAGCTCCAGTACTTTGGCCACCTCATGCGAAGAGTTGACTCATTGGAAAAGACTCTGATGCTGGGAGGGATTGGAGTCAGGAGGAGAAGAGGACGACAGGATGAGATGGTGATGGCATCACTGACTCGATGGGCGGCGTGTGTCTGAGTGAACTTGGGAGTTGGTGATGGACAGGGAGGCCTGGCGTGCTGCGATTTGTGGGGTCGCAAAGAGTCGGACACAACTGAGCGACTGAACTGAACTGAACTGAACTGATACTCTTTCCTCTCTTCAGCCTGACTGAGCAAGTGTGCCCTAATAAGTGCTACTTGCCCCCTCTTGTCTAGATGAGGAACAGACATGAGAGGGTGGCTTACAAGCAGAAGCAGGGTAAAAACGAAACTTGAACACCAGGGGCTGTGTGACCAAAGAAGAGGAAGGAAATTCACTCCTACCACTGCAGGTGCAGTGGATTAAATCCTTACCATTAGCCTGAGACTGTGGACTTTGGGGGCAACTATGGACTTTGGAAGCAAGAACAAGCTGGATTAAGGCCAGATGTGAGTCTGACCTGACTCCACAGTGCCCATAGCAGGTCCAGAAACCTTCCTAAAAATATTGAAGGACTTCTTGAACAGGCAGATTGGCTGGTACTCACTGTGTGGAAAGGACAACAGGGGACTCAGGAGGACATTCTTCTTACTACCACTCTTTCTAGATATATTGTCTTTTTTACATTTTTAACTTTTCAAATGCTTTAATTTATAAATAAATGTATTTTATTTTTATTTTCTTACTATTTTTACAATACTCTTTAGTTATATTGTATTTCCCCCCAATGTTTTTGGTTTCGAATTATTGCTAGTCTAGTTTTTAGTAGTCATTTTCACTTATGGGTTTATTTATTGGCTTGATTGGTCTCTTTTCTGGTTCATATTTTTATTCTTTTTTATTTATTTTATTTATTATTTTTATTCTTTTTTCCTCTCTTCTTTTCTCTTTGTGAGTGTGTGAGTTTATTTGGGTGTCCTTGTTGAATGTTGCTTTCACCATTTGTCTTGGAGTTTTGTCTGTCCATTCTTTCTTTTGATTATATGTTTGTTTGAGTTCCTGTTTTGCTTTTCATTTTATTTTCTTTTTTCTTTCTTTTCCTTTTTTCCTATTTTCTCTCTCTTTCTCCCCCCTTCTATCTCTCTATTTCTCTTTTTCTTCATGATATATGGTTTATGGAGTCTAGTAAGAGATTGGGCCTGAACCTCCAAGGTGGGAGATCCAAGCCCAGGACGTTGGACCACCAGAGAATTCCCACTCCATGAAATATTAATCAATGAGACCTTTCCAAAAGGCATCCATTTCAACACAAAGACCAGGCTCCACACAAAGGCCAACAACCTCCAGTGCTAGACACATCACAGCGAACCATTAGCAAAACAGGAACAAAATGCTTCTCATGAGGCACCCCCAAACACACCACTGGGCATAGCGTTACCCTTCACAGAGACAAGATTCGGCTCCATCTACTAGAACACAGGCACCAGTTTCCCCACCCAGGAAACCTTCACAAGGCACTGGTCCAACCACACTCATTGAGGTAGACTTCACAAATAAGAGGTACTATGACCCTGTAGCCTGCAGAAAGGGGAACCAAAACACTGTGAATTAAACAAAGCAAAAAGGCAGAGAAACATGAAGCGGGTGAAGGAGCATGGTATAAACCCATGGAACCAAACAAATAAAGAGGAAATGTGAGATAGCAAAAGAGACAGAGATGTATAGAACAGTCTTTTGGATTCTGTGGGAAAGGGAGAGAGTGGGAAGATTTGGGAGAATGGCATTGAAACATGCATAATATCATATATAAAATGAGTCACCAGCCCAGGTTCAATGCATGGTACTGAATGCTTGGGGCTGGTGCACTGGGACGACCCAGAGAGATGGTACAGGGAGGGAGGAGGAAGGGGGGCTCAGGATGGGGAACAGGTGTATACCTGTGGAAGATACATGTTGATGTATGGCAAAACCAATACAATATTGGAAAGTAATTAACCTCCAATTAAAATAAATAAATTTATTAAAAAAATAAAGAGGAAATAGGCAAGCTATCTGGAAAGAAACTCAGAGTAATGATAGAAAAGCTGACCCAATACTGGCACAAAGACAGAAATATAGNTGATATTTCAACAGAAACTCTGGGGCCAGAAAGGAGTGGCAAGAAATACTTAAAGTAATGAAAGAAGCAAACCTATAACAAATAATACCCTGCTCAGTGAGATTTGCATTCAGAATCGATGGAGAAATAAAACCTTTACAGACAAGCAAAAGTTGAGAGAATTGACTGCCACCAACCCAAGTATACAGCAAATGTTAAAGTAATTTCTCTAGATAGGAAACAACAGAAACAAAAGATCTACCAAAATAACCCCCATAATATCATAGATATCATTAATTATCTTAAATGTAAATGGATTAAAAGCTCCATTGAAAAGACACAGATTGGGTAAATGGATACAAAATAAGACCCCTGTAAATGCTGTCTGCAAGAGACCCACTTCAGACCTAGGGACACATACAGACTGAAAATGAGGGTCTGGAATAATATATTCTGCGCAAATTGAAACCAAAAGAAAGCAGGAATAGTGATATTCACATCAAATAAAACAAACATTAAAATAAAGACCATTACAAGAGACAAGGAAAGACAGTACATAATGATCAATAGATTGATCTATGAAGAAGATGTAACAATTGTAAGTGTATATGCACCCAACATAGGAACACCTCGATACATAAGGCAAATACTAACAACTATAAAAGTATAAGCTTCCCTAGTTGCTCAATGGTAAAGAATCCACCTGCTGATGTACTAGTTGCCAGTTTGATCACTGGTCTGGGAAGGTTCCCTGGAGAAGGAAACTCAACCCACACCAGCATTCTTATCTGGAGAATCTCATATAGAAGGGCCTGGCAAGCTACATTACATAGGGTCACAAAGAGTCAGACATGACTTCGTGACTGAACAACAACAAGGAAAAAAAGGGGTAAATGACAGTAACACAGTAATAGTGGGGGACTTTAACAATCCCCACACACATATGGACATATCACCCAGACAGAAAATTAGTAAGGAAACACAAGCCTTAATTGACAAATTGGCCCAAATGGACCAAGTTGATATCTACAGGACATTTCATCCAAAACCAAAAGAATTTACATTTTTCTCAAGTATACATGAAACATACTTGAAAGTAGGTCACATCTTAGGTCGCAGACCAATCCTTGGTTTTTGAAAATTGAAAATGTATCAAACTTTTTTTTTCTTCTGAAAACAATATGTAAGATTAGATAGCAACTACAGAAAAAAAAAAACTGTAAAAAATACAGACACATGGGGGCTAAACCATACACTAGTAAATAACCAGGAGGTCACTGAAGAAATCAAAGAGGCAATAAAAAATACCTAGAATCAAATAACAATGGAAACAAGACAATTCAGAACTTATGGGATGCAGTAAAAGCAATGTTAAAAGGGAAATTTACAGCATGCAAGGCTACCTCAAGAAAAGGGAGAAACATCGAAAAACAACCTAAACTTACATCAAAAGCAACAAACAAAACTCCCCAGTTATTAGAAGGAAAGAAATAATAAATTTCAGAGTAGGGAAAATTGAAAAAGCAAAAAAGGAGACAATAGCAAAGATCAATAAAACTAAAATCTGGTTCTTTGACAAGATAAATAAAACTGACAAATCATTAGCCAGACTTATCAAGGGAAAAAAGTGAGAACAATTAAATCAATACAGTTAGAATGAAAACAGAGAAGCTACAGCAGATGCCACAGAAATACAAAGGATCATAAGAGAGTACTATAAGCAAGAAAAATGAATATTATGTATCTAATGCATATATGCAGAGTCTATAAAAATAGTACCGATGAACCTATTAACAGAGAAGAAATGGAGACACAGATGCAGAGAATAAACTGGTGGACACAGTAGGGGAAGTAGAGGGTAGGACAAATTGAGAAANCAAAGGATCATAAGAGAGTACTATAAGCAAGAAAAATGAATATTATGTATCTAATGCATATATGCAGAGTCTATAAAAATAGTACCGATGAACCTATTAACAGAGAAGAAATGGAGACACAGATGCAGAGAATAAACTGGTGGACACAGTAGGGGAAGTAGAGGGTAGGACAAATTGAGAAAGCAGCACTGCCAAATACACACTATCATGTGTATAAATAATATTTGGGAAGCTGCTGTATAACACAGAAGCCCAGCCTCGTTCTCTGTGATGACCTAGAGGAGTAGAATGGGGCAGGGGAGGAAAGCACTAGTGAGAGGGGACATATATATCATTATGACTAATTCTTACTGATGTAAGGCAGAGACCAGCAGAGCATTGTAAAGCAATTACCCTGTAATAGAGAGAGATAGAGAAAGAAAAATCAGTATTCAAAAATGCTGAGGGAGTGGGAAATTGTGGGTTGGAATTCCAGAGAGAAAGAACTGTACAAAAGAGTCCAGAAATTTGCATGAGGATTCCCTTAGATTTATGCTAAATATTAAGATAATCATCCATAGAATGAAACTCCAAGATGATGAAAAAAGAGAAAACAGAACTCTTATCAATGTAGTCTCAGGGATAGCATAAAATGGAAGATGTTTGCGATATGACAGGAAAGAATATAGAGTCCTTGTTGGTCACTCAGGGCATTCAGTAGGGACCACAGGAACATATTTTAGTATTGCAGTTAAACTATCAACAGAATAAGAAGAAGTGGCAAGAATACACAGAAAAACTGTACAAAAATGATCATCATGACCCAGATAACCATGATGGTGTGATCACTCACCTAGAGCCAGACATTGTGGCATGCAAAGTCAAGTGGGCCTTAAGAAACATCACTATGAACAAAGCTAATGGAGGTGATAGAATTCCACCTGAACTATGTCAAATCCTTAAAGATGATGCTGTGAAAGTGCTGCACTCAATATGCCCACAAATTTGGAAAACTCAGTAGTGGCTACGGGACTGGAAAATGTCAGTTTTCATTCCAATCCCAAAGAAAGGCAATGCCAAAGAATGTTCAAACTACTGCACAATCACACTCATCTAACATGCTAGCAAAGTAATGCTCAAAATTCTCCAAGTGAGGCTGCAACAGTATGTGAAATGGGAACATCCAGATGTGCAAGTTGGATTTAGAAAAGGCAGAGGAACCAGAGATCAAACTGCAAACATCCATTGGATCATCAAAGGGCAAGAGAGTTCCAGAAAAACATCTATTTCTGCTTTATTGGCTATGCCAAAGCCTTTCACTGTGTGGATCACAACAAACTGGAAAATTCAAGAGATCAGAATACCAGACCACCTTACCTGCCTCCTGAGAAGTCTGTATGCAGGTCAAGAAGTAACAGAACCAGACATGGAACAACAGACTCATTACAAATTAGGAAAAGAGTATGTCAAGGCTGTATATGGCCACCCTGATCATTTAACTTATATGCAGATTACACCATGTGAAATGCCAGGCTGGATGAAGCACAAGCTGGAATCAGTATTTCCAGGAGAAATATCAATAACCTCAGATACACAAATGATACCACCCGTATGGCAGAAAGAGAAGAGGAACTAAAGAGTCTCTTGATAAAGTGAAAGAGGAGAGTGAAAAAATTGGCTTAAAACTCAATATTCAGAAACGAAGATCATGGCATCTGGTCCCATCACTTAATGGCAAATACATGGGGAAACATAGAAACAGTGATAGACTTAATTTTCTTGGGCTCCAAAATCACTGCAGATGGTGACTGCACCCATTAAATTAAAAGACACTTGCTTCTGGGAAGAAAAACTATAACCAACCTAGACAGCATATTAAAAAGCAGAGACATTACTGACAAAGGTTCATCCAGTCAAAGCTATGGTTCTTCCAGTAGTCAGGTATAGAAGTGAGAGTTGGATCATAAAGAAAGCTGAAGTCAAAGAATTGATGCTTTTGAGCTCTGGTGTTGGAGAAGACTCTTGAGAGTCCTTTGGACTGCAAGGAGATCAAACCAGTCAATCCTAAAGGAAATCAGTCCTGAATATTCATCAGAAGGACTGAAACTGAAGCTGAAACTCCAATACTTTGGTCACGTGATGCAAAGAACTGACTCACTGGAAAAGACCCTGATGCTGGGAAAGATTGAAGGCAGGAGGAGCAGGGGATGAAAGAGGATGAGATGGTTTGATGGCATCACTGAGTCGATGGACATGAGTTTGAGCAAGCTGCAGGAGTTGGTGACTGACAGGGAAGCCTGAAATGCTGCAGTCCATGGGGTCACAAAGAGTTAGACATGACTTAGTGACTGAACTGAACTGAAGACTTACACTACAAAAAATAAAATAAAATAGAAGCAAGTTTCCAAAAGTATCAAGCTAAGCAAGTAATCAAGATTGCCAGCAGAAATATCAACAACCTCAGTTTTACAGATGATACCACTCTAATGTCAGAAAGTAAAGAGGAACTAAAGAGTCCCTTGATGAGAGTGAAAGCATAGAGTAAAAAAGCTAGCATAAACTCAACATTCAAAAATTTAAGACCATGGCATCTGGTCCCATCACTTCATGGCAAATAGATGGGGGAAACAGTGGAAAAAGTGGCAGATTTTGTTTTCTTGAGCTCCAAAATCACCGCAGATGGTGACTGAACCCATGAAATTAAAAGACAATTGTTCCTGAGAAGAAAAGTTATGACAAACCTAGAGAGTAGTCATGTATGTATGTGAAAGTTGGGCCATAAAGAAGATCGAGCACTGAAGAACTGATGCTTTCAAATGGTGGTGCTGGAGAAGACTCTTCAGTCTCCCAGACAGCAAGAAGATCAAACCAGTCAATCCTAAAAGACGTCAACTCAGAGTATTCATTGGAAGAACTGATGCTGAAGCTGAAGCCTAATACTTTAGCCACCTGATGGAAAGAGCTAACTCATTGGAAAAGATCCTGATGCTGGGAATGATCGAAGGCAAGAGGAGAAGGGAACAGATGACAGAGGATGAGAGGTTGGATGACATCACTGTCTCAACAGACATGAGTTTGAGCAAACTCTGAGAGATGGTGTAGGCCAGGGAAGCCTGGCATGCTGCAGTTCATGCAGTTGCAGAGAGTAAAACATGACTTGGTGACTGAACAACTAAAGCAAGTAACTAGACAACTAGAAAAAAACATTCTTTAAAGGAAGACAACCAAATCCAGATATTCAAAAGCATAAATTTGTAAGTGTCCAGCATCTGATTAAAATTTCTTACACAAGCTCAAAGACATGAAAATGCAACTGACAACCAGATGAAAAATCAGTCAATTTAAACAAACTCAGAATGAGAAAGACAATGAATCCAGCAGATGATAGTAATTTACAAACAAATTTCAAGTAATGAAAAGAAATCATAAACATAATGAGAAAAATGGAAGATAAAAACAAATAACCAAATGAGACTTCTTAGTAATAAAAAGTACAATATATGAAAGCAGCAATATACTTGATTGGATTAAGCGTATTAAGATACTCCAGTGAATTCAAAGAAATGGCAATATAAATTAGCCAAAATGAAACAGAGAGAAAAAAATGAGGTAAAAAAGTACTTCCCCTGATGAAAATGATATAAAATAAAATATAGTTGGCCTTTCCAAACTTGTTGAAATTTATGACCCTAGAAACTCAAGGTGCTCCATAAATCCCAACCAGTATAAACAAAAAGAAATCCACACCAAGGTACTTTATGATAAAATTTCTGAAAACCAGAAATAAAGAAAAACCTTCACAGAAGCCAGAGGGGGAAAAAATACTCATTTTGTACAGAGGAACGAAGATAAATATAATGCCCATGAGAAACTATGTATACCATAAAACAATAAAATAACTTTACAGTTTTCAGAACTGTAAACTGTCAGCATGGAATTCTATTACAAGGAAAAGTATCTTTCATGATGGAGAAGAAAATTTTTTCTAAAAGAAAGAGAAAGAACTTATTACCAGCAGACCTGCACTACATGAAATATTATGGGAAGTTTTGGGAAGTGTCAACTACAAATTGGCACTTGCCATTGACTTTTGCCATCTACCTCTACAAGGACTATATCATGTGCTGCTGCAACAGATTTTCAATACCCTCTGAAAGGATATCAGGGTGGAGAGCAGAAATGAAGCATTCTGTCAGTTCAGTTCAGACGCTCAGTCGTGTCCGACTCTTTGTGACCCCATGAATCGCAGCACGCCAGGCCTCCCTGTCCATCACCAACTCCCGGAGTTCACTCAGACTCACACCCATCGAGTCAGTGATGCCATCCAGCCATCTCATCCTCTGTCGTCCCCTTCTCCTCCTNTTCACAGCTATTTGTAAAGCCTCCCCAGACAGCCATTTTGCCTTTTTGCATTTCTTTTCCATGGGGATAATCTTGATCCCTGCCTCCTGTACAATGTTACGAACCTCATTCCATAGTTCATCAGGCACTCTATCTATCAGATCTCAGCCCTTAAATCTATCTCTCACTTCCACTGTATAATCATAAGGGATTTGATTTAGGTCATACCTCTGGTCTAGTGGTTTTCCCTACTTTCTTCAATTTAAGTCTGAATTTGGCAATAAGGAGCTCATGATCTGAGCGACAGTCAGCTCCTGGTCTTGTTTTTGTTGACTGTATAGAGCTTCTCCATCTTTGGCTGCAAAGAATATAATCAATCTGATTTTGGTGCTGCCCATCTGGTGATGTCTATGTGTAGAGTCCTCTCTTGTGTTGTTGGAAGAGGGTGTTTGCTACGACCAGTGCATTTTCTTGGCAAATCTCTATTAGTCTTTGACCTGCTTCATTCTGCATTCCAAGGCCAAATTTGCCTGTTACTCCAGGTGTTTCTTGACTTCCTACTTTCGCATTCCAGTCCCCTATAATGAAAAGGACATCTTTTTTAGTTAGTTGTAAAAGGTCCTGTAGATCTTCATAGAATTGTTCAACTTCAGTTTCTTCAGCATTACTGGTTGGGGCATAGACTTGCATTACCATGATATTGAATGGTTTGCTTTTGAAACGAACAGAGATCATTCTGTCATTTTTGAGATTGCATCTGAGTACCACATTTCAAACTCTTTTATTGACCATGATGGCTACTCCATTTCTTCTGAGGGATCCCTGCCCACAGTAGTGGATATAATGGTGATCTGAGTTAAACTCACCCATTCCAGTCCATTTTAGTTCACTGATTCCTAGAATGTTGACATTCGCTCTTGCCATCTCTTGTTCGACCTCTTCCAATTTGCCTTGATTCATGCATGGACCTGACATTCCAGGTTCCTATGCAATGTTGCTCTTTATAGCATTTGACCTTACTTCTATCACCAGTCACATCCACAGCTGGGTTTTGTTTTTGCTTTGGCTCCATCCCTTCATTCTTTCTGAAGTTAATTCTCCACTGATCTCCAGTAGCATATTGGGCACCTACTGACCTGCAGAGTTCATCTTTCAGTATCCTATCATTTTGCCTTTTCATACTGTTCATGGGGTTCTCAAGGCAAGAATACTGTAGTGGTTTGCCATTCTGTGCTCTGGGAAAAATTTGCAGGACAGGTCTTCAGTTAGATGTTGCCAGGAGCCAATTTTATGATTCCAATTCTTATATCTATTCATATCTTAAAAAAACACTAAAATAATTCATGATGATGACTGCTCCTTTTGACTAGCATAATTATTCTGCAAAAGAAAAAAGGATTGTTTGCATATCTTCCCTTGTCATAAAAATCACATAAATATTGACCTTGCTGCCTGCCATCTAAAATGCTGTCTCTCCAGTTATAGTCTTCATGTTACCCCCCAATAAAACCTAACTCATAATTAAATAAAATTGTCAACTTACAAAATGTATACAATACGAGAGCTGCAACTTAAGTTATATTTGGGGCAAAATGAGGACTATAACCTGGGAGCAGGTTCTCAGAAGTCTGAAATGCTGTTTCTCAAGCTATAGTCCACATTTTGCCCTAAACAAAAGCTTAACTCACAATTCTCACAATTTTTATAAGTTGACAGAAGGAAATAGGAAAATAGTATCAAACAGAAACTTCGATCTATTAACACATCAAGGTTTCTAAATTATGGCTCTATTGACATTTTGGTTCAGGTAATTTTCTGTTATGATACAATGTCTAGTCTTGTTCAAAATTGGGAAAGGAGTATGACAGGACTGGATATTGTTATTCTGCTTATTTAACTTACATGCAGAGCGCATCATGTGAAATGCCAGGTTGGATGAATCACAAGCTGCTGGGAAAAATATCAATAACCTCAGATATGCAAGTGTTACCACCCTAAAGGAAGAAAGTGAAGAGGAACTAAACAGCCTTTAGAGGGTGAAAGAGGAAAGGAAAAAAGCTGGTTTGAAATGCAACATTAAAAAAAAGAGAACTAAGATCGTGGCATTTGGTTCCATCACTTCATGGCAAATAGAAGGGGGGAAAGTAGAAAGAGTGGCAAAGTTTATTTTCTTTGTCTCCAAAATCACTGCAGATGATGACTACAGCCATGAAATTAAAAGACTCTTGCTCTTTGGAAGAAAAGCTATAACAAACCTAGAGAGCATATTAAAAAACAAAGACATTACTTTGCGAACAAATGTCCAAATAGTCAAAGCTATGGTTTTCCCTGTAGTCATTTACAGATGTGAGAGTTGGACCATAAAGAAGGCTGAGCACTGAAGAATTAAAGTTTTCGAATTGTGGTGCTGGGGAAGACTCTTGAGAATCCCTTGGACTGCAAGGAGATCAAACCAATCAATCCTAAAGGAAATTAACCCTGAATATTCATTGGAAAGACTGTTGCTGAAGTGAAAGCTCTAATACTTTGGCTACCCGATGCAAAGAGCCAATGAATTGGAAAAAATCCAATGATTTGGAAAAGACCCTGATGCTGGGAAAGATTGAAGGCAAGAAGAGAAGAGGGTGGCAGAGGATGAGATGGTTGGATAGCATCACCAACTCAATGGACATGACTTTGAGCAAACGCCTAGAGATAGTGGAGAGTAGGGAAGCTTGGTATGCTGCTGTGCATAGGGTCACAAAGAGTCAGACACAACTTAGTGACTGAACAACAACAAAGGCTGTCTAGTAGGGTATTTAACAATATCCCTGGCCTGTATCCACTAAATACCACTGTGCTTTTCTTAGTCACTCAGTTGTGTCCAACTCTTTGCAACCCCACGGACTGTAGCCCACCAGGCTCCTCTGTCCATGGGAATTCTCCAGGCAAGAAAACCAGAGTGGGTTGTCATGCCCTCCTCAGGGGATCTTCCCAACCCAGGGATTGAACCCAGGTCTCTACATTGCAAGCAAATTCATTATCTTTTGAGCCACCAAGGAAGCCCAAGAAGACTGGAGTGTGTAGCCTATCCCTTCTTCAGGAAATCTTTCCAACCCAGGAATCAACCCAGGGTATCCTGCATTACAGGTGAATTATTTACGAGCTGAGTTACCAGGGAAGCCCACTACCTCCCAGTTATGACAGCCAAAAACTTCTCAAAATATCACCAAGTGTCTGCAGGTGGGTGTGTGAAATCACCACCTAGGAACTGTTAATTTAAACGAATGAATGAAAAAGATAGGAAATGGCAACTATATGAATAAATACAAAATAAACTTTTGTTGTTTTTTCATTTGTTTAAAAGAAACATAACTGTGTAAAACAAAATCAACAATCAATTATGGAGCTTATATAATACATATGGCCTTCCCAGGTGGCTCAAACAGTAAAGAATCTGCTTGCAATGCAAGAGACCTGGGTTTGACCCCAGGGTTGGGAAGATCCCTTGGAAAAGAGAATGTCTTCCCACTCCAGTATTCTTGCCTTGGAAATACCATGGGCAGAGAAGCCTGATGGGCTACAGTTAATGGGGTCACAAAGAGTCAGACACAAGTGAGCAACTGAGCACACACACACATAATACATATAATTAAAATTGATGCCAAAAATGGTACAGAAGATGGAAGTAGATAAATGAAAGTATATTGTAAGGTTCTTTCATTTTGTTTGAAGTAGTATAGTATCATTTGAAGGTAGAATATAGTAAGTTATATATGTATATTTTGATCTAGTGGGCTGATAAAAAAAGCCTTTTTTTTCATAAGATGGTTCTAATAGCACTTAGATGTCTTTAACTTCATTGAAAACAATTTTGTTAGAGTATATTGTGTAAGCTGTCGTATCAATGTGCATTTTAAAAAACTTATCAAGATTGGTGAATTTTTGTGCAGTCATTTTAATACTGAAGATGAAAGAAAAAATCAATACCTTCAGCATATTATGCTTTATTATTTCAAGGAAGCTAAAATTGCAACTGAAAGGCAAAAAAGTTTGTGCAGTGTATAAAGACCGTGCTGTGATTGATCAAATGTGTCAAAAGTGGTTTGTGAAGTTTTTTGCTGGAGATTTCTCACTGGACAGTGCTCCATGGTTGAATCAATTCAGTTCAGTTCAGTTGCTCAGTCATGTCCAACTCTTTGTGACCCCATGAACCGCAGCACGCCAGGCCTCCCTGTCCATCAACAACTCTGGAGTCCACCCAAACCCATGCCCATTGTGACGGTGATGTCATCCAACCATCTCATCCTCTGTCGTCCCCTTCTCCTCCTGCCCTCAATCTTTCCCAGCACCAGGGTCTTTTCCAATGAGTCAGTTCTCCGCATCAGGTGGCCGAAGTATTGGAGTTTCAGCTTCAACATCAGCCCCTTCAATGAACATACAGGACTGATCTCCTTTAGGATGGACTAGTTGGATCTCCTTGTAGTCCAAGAGACTCTCAAGAGTCTTCTCCAACACCACAGTTCAAAAGCATCAATTCTTCGGTGCTCAGCCTTCTTCACAGTCCAACTCTCACATCCATACATGACCACAGGAAAAACCATAGCCTTGACTAGACGGACCTTTGTTGGCAAAGTAATGTCTCTGCTTTTTAATATGCTGTCTAGGTTGGTCATAACTTTCCTTCCAAGGAGCAAGCGTCTTTTAATTTCATGGCTGCAACCACCATCCACAGTGGTTTTGGAGCTCAGAAAAATAAAGTCAGCCACTGTTTCCCCATCTATTTGCCATGAAGTGATGGGATCGGGTGCCATGATCTCAGTTTCCTGAATGTTGAGCTTTAAGCCAACTTTTCCACTCTCTTCTTTCCTCTTGAAACTGATAGTGATCAAACAGAGATATTCACTGAGAATAATCAATGCTTATATCATGAAGGAGATATCCTACATACTCAAAATATCCAAATCAGGCAATGAAAATAATTTTCACCAGCTTGGGTGTGTTAACTGCTTTGATGTTTGGGTTCCATGTAAGTTAAGTGAGAAAAACTGGTCTTCGCCCAAAGAGGATGATGTGCACTTGGTAAGACTGGAAGGTGGAGGAAGCCCAAGATGGTGGAGGAATAGGACGGGGAGACCACTTTCTCCCCCACAAATTCATCAAAAGAGCATTTGAATGCTGAGCAACTTCCATAAAACAACTTCTGGATGCTGGTGGAGGATACCAAGCCCCAGAAATGCAGCCCAATATCTTTGAAAGGAGTTAGGACAAAATATAAAAGACAGAAACAGAGACAAAAGATTTATGGATGGAGATCCATCCTAGGGAGGAGTCATAAAGGAGGAGAATTATTCATGTAATAGGAAACACTCTCACAGGCATGTCTGTGGGGAACTTTGTAATTTCAGAGGGCACCATAACCAGGTATGCACCTAATCACAACTACTGGTGAAGTAGAGTCTCAGACGCTCCCATCCACCACCAGCAAGTAGGAACTGGGCAGGGAGGCATGGGCTGCACCATCGGTTCATAGTAAGGACGAGGCTTGAATGCCCTGAAGACAGTCTGAGGGAACCAATATGACATACCAACCCAAACCATAGGATCTCCAGAGAAACAACAAAAAAGGACCTTTGCCGCGAAAGACTCTAAGGCCACATGGTGAATCCTGGCATGATCACAGAACAAAGGATTAAGAAAATACCAAAGGAAAACAAGGTGGCTGCTGCTTAAGGCTCTCCCTCTCCAGAGGCAGAGAGGCAAGTGTGTGACAGCCAGAGCTGGAAGGCAAGGGGCTGCTGCAGTATTGCCCCTAGAGACTGCATCTTCCACCAAACTGTGAGAAGGCTGCCAGTGGCTAATAACATTTTCCTGGGATCCTGGACAGTTTACATCTGCCAGGAGTTTCACAGCCTGAGATCAGCCCCACAGAGGAGACACACTGCACACCTTGGACTGTGCACTCATGAGACACCTGGGAAACTGAATAGCTGGGACCTGGGAGGTGCATAAGATGCATGGCCCACCTGGGACTGTGCACTCACCAAGCACCAGGTCGCCTGAGCAGCTTGAACCTGGGAAAGGCACAAAGCGCACAGCCCACCTAGGTCTGTGTCCTTGCAGAGCACCCAAGAACCTGAGTGGCTTAGCCCTGAAAGTGTATGAAACACATGGTCCACTTGGGACAGTGCCCTTGCAGAGCACCTTGGAGCCTGAGCGGTGTGGACACAGGAAGTACATGCCACCTTGGGCTGTGGCAAGCCCAGTGTGGTCCATTCACTGTGAGCACTCCCCACACATGCCAGCAGCATTTGTTTGCGGTGCCTCTCCCTCTTCACAGCACAACTGAACAAGTGAGCTTCCATAAGTGGCCACTTTCACCCTCTTGTGTCAGGGCGGAAATTAGACACTGAAAAGAATGCAAACAGAGGAAGGCAAAATAAACAAAGAAGGGGAACCTCTCTGGAAGTGACAGAAGCAACAGATTAAAATCCTGCAGTTAATTCTGAGACTGCATTTGAGGAGCAAATATAGACAGTGAGAACAAGTACAAGCTGGAATAAGGAACTATCTGACCTTGAACTGACCCCACATTGCCCACAACAGCTCCAGAGAAATTCCTAGTTATATTTTTACTATTATCACTTTTCAATTTTTAAAAAAAAATTTTTAGTTATTTATTGTTCTTTTAACTTTCATTTTTACAGCCTACTATTACATTTCAAAAAACCTTCTTTTGTTAAAAAAAAAAATTCCATATCTATTTTTAAAAATTCTGTGATTGATTTTGTTTTGTATTTTTACATTGTATTTCTTAGAGTTTAACCTCTATTCTAGGTTTTTAATCTTTGCTTTTTGATATTTGTTATCAATTTTGTACCTTTAAGAATCTAATTTTCAGCATCTGTTTTTGATTAGGGATTTCATTACTGGCTTGATTGCTTTTGCTTCCTTTGACTCTCCTTTTTCTTCTCCAGGTCAACTCTATTTTCTTCTTCCCTCTTCTCTTTTCTATATAACTGTGAATCATCTCTCTGGGAGTCCCTGGCTGTGGAGAGCAATTAGGGATTTGATTACTGGCTTGATTTCTCTCTCCCCTTTTGATTTTCCTTATTCTCCTCCTGGTCATGTCTACCTCCCTCCTCCTTCTTTTCATTATATAATGAAAATAATCTCTTTGGGTGTACCTGGCTGTGGAGAGTTGTTTCACCATTAACCTAGAGGATTTATCTTCTGTGCTGTATGGATGAAAAAGTCTTGAAGCTACTGTAAGAGAAGGACCAAAATCCAGAGGTTTTGGATTTTGGATTTTTGGATTTTTTTTTAGGAGGCTTAACTCCAGAACTTTAGAAAATTAGAGAACTCCAGACTCCAGGGAACATTAGAAGAAAAGACTTCACGCAAAATTCTCCAGATCTACACTGAAACCAAGCTCCACCCAGAGCCAACAAGTTCCAGTGAAAGACATGCCACACTAATTATTCAACAAACAGGAACAAACAATCCTGGACATTAAAAGAAGGGCTGCCCAAAGTCATACCAAACTCATATACACCCCAAAACTCAGTACTGGACACTTCACTGCATTCCAGAGAGAATAGTTCCAGGTCCACCCACCAGAACACAGACACAAGCTCTCCCAATGGGGAAACCTTCAAAAATCACTGGTTCAACCCCACCCACAGGAAGCAGGCTCCACAATTAAGAGGAACCACTAACTTCCAGCCTGCAGAAAGAGCATCCCAAACAGCAATCTAAGCAAAATGAAAAAGGAGAGGAATATTCAGCAAGGAAAGGAACATAACAAAACCCCACCAAACCAAGCCAAACAGGAGGAGATAGGGAGTGTATCTGAAAAAGAATTCAGAAAAATGATAGTATTGATGATCCAAAATCTTGAAAATGGAGTGACAGAAAAATAGACTAGAGAACAAGGATTGAGAAGACACAAGAAATGTTTAATAAGGACCTAGAATAAATAAAGAAGAGTCAAACTATAATGAACAATGCAATAACTGAGATTAAAAACACTCTGGAGGGAACCAACAGTCAAATAACTGAGGCAGAAAAGGGGATAACTGAGATGGAAGAAATAATGGTGGAAATAAATGAAGCATAGAGGAAAATAAAAGAATTAAAAGAAATGAGGACAACCTCAGAGACTTCTGGGACAACGTTAAATGCCCCAACATTCGAATCATAGGTGTCCCAGAAGAAGAAGACCAATAGAAAGGGCATGAGAAAATGCTTGAGGAGATAACTGTCAAAAACTTCCCTGAAATGAGGAACGAAATAGCTACCCAAGCCCAGGAAAAACCACAAATTCCCAAACAGGATAAACCTAAGATGAAACACCCCAAGATGCATACATATTAATTAAACTAACAAAAGTTAAGTACAACAAGCAAATATTAAAAGCAGCAAGGGAAAAAGCAACAAATAACACACAAGGGGATCCCCATAAGGATAACAGCTGATCTTTCAATAGAAATTCTTCAGACCAGAAGGGAATAATAGAATATAATTAAAGTGATGAAAGAGAAAAACCTACAGCCCAGATTACTCTACCCAGCAAGGATCTCATTCAGATATGAAGGAGAAATCAAAAGCTTTACAGACAAGCAAAAGCTGAGAGAATTCAGCACCACCAAACCAGTTCTTCAACAAATGCTGAAAGATCTCTACACAGGAAACTCAGAAAAGGTTCATAAAACCAAACATAAAACAACAAAGCAAATGCTAACAAGATCATACTTATCAATAATTACCTTAAAAGTAAACGGGTTAAATGCTCCAACCAAAAGACAAAGTCTGGACAAATGGATAAAAAAACAAAACCCCTATATATGCTGCCTACAAGAGACCAACCTCAAACTTAGGGACACATGCAGAATGAAAGTTAAGGACTTGAAAAAGATATTTCATGCAAATAGAGACCAAAAGAAAGCAGGAGTATCAATACTCATATCAGATAAAATAGACTTTGAAATAAAAGCCATGAAAAGAGACAAAAAAGAACACCACATAATGATAAAAGTATCAATCCAAGAAGGAGATATAACAATTATAGATATATATGCACCCAGCATATGAGCACCTCAATACATAAGGCAAATGATAACAAGTATGAAAGGGGAAATTAACAGTAAAATAATAATAGTGGGGGACTTTAATACCCTACTCACACCTATGGATAGATCAACCAAACAGAAACTTAGCAGGAAAACACAAGCTTTAAATGATACAATGAACCACTTAGACCTAATTTATATCAACAGGGCATTTCACCCCAAAACAATGGATTTCACCTTTTTCTCAAGTGCACATGGAACATTCTCCAGGATAAATCACACCCTGGGCCATAATACAAGCCTTGGAAAATTTTAAAAAACTGAAATCATGTCAAGCATCTTTTCTGATCACAATGTGGTAAGATTAGATGTCAACTACAAGAAAAAAACTACTAAAAACACAAACATATTGAGGCTAAACAACATGCTTCTGAATAATCAACTGATTACAGAAGAAATCAAAATATGCATTGAAACAAATGAAAATGAAAACACAACAAGCCAAAACCTATGGAATTCAATAAAATCAGTGTTAAGAGGGAAATTCATAGCAACACAAGCCTACCTCAAGAATCAAGAGAAACATCAAATAAACAACCTAACTTTACACCTTATAACACCTAGAAAAACAAGAACAGAAGAACCCCAAAGTTAGCAGAAGGAAAGAAATCATAAAAATAAGAGCAGAAATACATGAAAAAGAAGTGAATGAGACTATAGCAAAGATCAACAAAACTGAAATGTGGTTTTTTTGAAAAGATAAATAGACAAACTGTTAGCCAGATTCATCAAGAATAAAAAGGAGAAGAATCAGATCACTAAAATTAGAAAACACAGAAATACAAAATATCATAAGAGACCCCTATGAGCACTTATATGCCAATAAAATGGAAAATTTGAAAGTAATGGACAAATTCTTAATAAAGTATAACCTTTCAAAATAGAACCAGGAAGGAAAGAGAAAATTTCAACAGATTCACTACAGGCAAGGAAATGGAAACTGCAATAAAAGATTTTCCAACAAATAAAAGCCCAGGACCAGATGGCTTCACAGGTGAATTCTACCAAAAATTTAGAGAAGAGCTAACATCTATCCTACTCAAAATCTTCCAGATAACTGCAGAGGAAGGTAAACACCCAAACTCATTCTATGAGGCTACCATCACCCTAATACCAAAACCTGACAAAAATGCCACAAAAAAAGAAAACTATAGATCAATATCACTGATGGATATAGATGCAAAAATACTCAACAAAATTCTAGCAAATAGAATCCAACAACATATTAAAAAGATCATCATTACCAAGTGGGCTTTATTTCGGTGAGGCAAGGATTCTTCAATATTCACAAATAAATCAATGTGATACACTGTATTAACAAACTGAAAGATTAAAAAAAAAAACCATATGATTATCTCAACAGATGCAGAGAAAGCTTTTGACAAAATTCAACACCCATTTATGATAAAAAAAAAAAAAAACTTCTCCAGAAAGCAGCCAAAAAGGGAACATAACACTATAAAAGCCATATACAAGAAATTCACAGCAAATATTATCCCCAATGGTGAAAAACTGAAAGCATTTCCTCTAAATTCAGGAAAAATACAAGGGTGCACATTTTCACAATTACTATTCAAAATAGTTATGGAAGTTCTAGCCACAAACATCAGAGAAGAAAAAGAAAGAAAGGGAGTCCAGATTGGAAAAGAAGAACAAAAATTCTCACTGTTCACATACGACATAATCCTCTACATAGAAAACCCTGAAGACACCACCAGAAAATTACTAGAGCTAATCAATGAATATAGTAAAGTTGCAGGATATAAACTTAATACACAGAAATCCCTTGCATTCCTATACACTAGCAATGAAACAAAACAGAAAGAGAAATTAAGGAAGCAATCCCATTCACCATTGCAACAAAAAGAGTAAAATACTTAGGAATAAATATATCTAAAGGAACAAGAGACCTATGTATAGAAAACTATAAAACATTGATAAAAGAAACTAAAGATGACACAAATAAATGAAATATACCATGATCACGGATTGGAAAAATCAATATAGTGAAAATGGGTATAGTACACGAAGCAATCTATAGATTCAATGCCATCCCTATCAAGCTAACAATGGTATCTTTCACAGAACTAGAACAAATACTTTCCGTTTGTATGGAAATACAAAAAACCTTGAATAGCCAAACCCTTCTTGAGAAAGAAGAACAGAAATGAAGGAAACAACCTTACTGAGTTCAGCCTATACTACAAAGCTACTGTCATCAAAACAGTATGGTACTGGCACATAGACAGAAATATAGATCAATGGAACAAAATAGAAAGCCCAGAAATAAAACCACACACCTACGGACACCTTATCTTTGACAAAGGAGGCAAAAATATACAATGGAGAAAATATAATCTCTTTAATAAGTGGTGCTATGAAAACTGGTCAACTGCATGCCAAAGAATGAAACTAGAACACTAACACCATGCAAAAATTAAAGTATAAATGGAATAAAGATCTAAATGTAAGACCAGAAACTATAAAAATCTTAGAGGAAAACATAGGCAAAACACTCTCCCACATAAATCACAGCAAGATCTTCTATTACCTACCTCCCAGAGTAAAGGAAATAAAAGAAAAATTTTTAAAAAATGGTACCAAATTAAACTCAAAGCAAACTGGAAGTGGTCAAACAGGAGATAGCAAGAGTGAACATGGACATTCTAGGAATCAGTGAACTAAATGTACACTCATGGCTGATTCATGTCAATGTATAGCAAAATGAATACAGTATTGTAAAGCAAAGCAAACTAAAAAATAAAAATTTAAACTTAAAAAAAAAGAAAATTTTTCTGAAGTTCTACTTACCAAATAAAATAAAATAAAATAAAATAAAATGGACTGGAATAGGTGAATTTAACTCAGATGATCATTATATATACTACTGTGGGGAAGAATCCCTTAGAAGAAATGGAATAGCCATAATAGTCAACAAAAGAGTCCAAAATGCAAAACTTAGATGCAATCTCAAAAACAACAGAATGATCTCTGTTCATTTCCAAGGCAAACCATTCAATATCACAATAATCCAAGTCTATGACCTGAACAGTAATGCTGAAGAAGCTGAAGTTGAACCGATCTATGAAGTGGTACAAGACTTCTAGAACTAACACCTGCAAAAGATGTCCTTTTCATTATAGAGGACTGGAATGCAAAAGTAGGAAGTCAAGAAATACCTGAAGTAACAGGCAACATTGGCCTTGGAGTACAGAATGAAGCAGAACTAGGCTAATAGAGTTTTGTGAANACCTGAACAGTAATGCTGAAGAAGCTGAAGTTGAACCGATCTATGAAGTGGTACAAGACTTCTAGAACTAACACCTGCAAAAGATGTCCTTTTCATTATAGAGGACTGGAATGCAAAAGTAGGAAGTCAAGAAATACCTGAAGTAACAGGCAACATTGGCCTTGGAGTACAGAATGAAGCAGAACTAGGCTAATAGAGTTTTGTGAAGAGAACCCACTGGTCATAACAAACACTCTTTTTCAACAACACAAGAGAAGACTCTACACATGGATATCACCAGGCGGCCAACATTAAAATCAGATTAATTATATTCTTTGCAGCCAAAGATGGAGAAGCGCCATACAGTCAGCAAAAACAAGACTGGGAGCTGAATATGGCTCAGATCATGAATTCCTTATTGCCAAACTTAGACTTAAAAAAAAGTAGGGAAAACCACTAGACCATTCAGGTATGATCTAAATCAAATCCCTTAGGATTATACCGTGGAAGTGAGAAATAGATTTAAGGGATTAGATCTGATGAGAGAGTGCCTGATGAACTATGGATGGAGGTTCATGACATTGTACAGGAGACAGGGATCAAGACCATCCCCAAGAAAGAGAAATGTGAAAAGCAAAATGGCTGTCTGGGGAGGCCTTACAAATAGCTGTGAAAAGAAGAGAAGTGAAAAGCAAAGGAGAAAAGGAAAGNACCCTTATGGCAGAAAGTGAAGAGGAACTGAAGAGCCTCTTGATGAAAGTGAAAGAGAAGAATGAAAAAATTGACTTAAAGCTCAACATTCAGAAAACGAAGATCATGGCATCCGGTCCCATCACTTCATAGGAACTGATGGTGAAACAGTGGAAACATTGTCAGAATTTATTGATTGCAGCCATGAAATTAAAAGCCGCTTACTCCTTGGAAAGAAAGTTATGACCAACCTAGATTGCATATTGAAAACCAGAGACATTAGTTTGCCAACAAAGGTCCGTCTAGCCAAGGCTATGGTTTTTCCTGTGGTCATGTATGGATGTGAGAGTTGGACTGTGAAGAAAGCTGAGAGCTGAAGAATTGATTCTTTTGAACTGTGGTGTCTGAGAAGATGCTTGAGAGTCCCTTGGACTGCAAGGAGATCCAACCAGTCCATCCTAAGGGAGATCAGTCCTGGGTGTTTATTTGAAGGACTGATTCTGAAGCTGAAAGTCCAATATTTTTGGCCACCTCATGCGAATAATTGACTCATTGAAACAGATCCTGATGCTGAGAAGTACTGGGGGCAGCAGGAGATGGGTACGACTGTGGATGTGATGGCTGGATGGCATCATCTACTCAATAGACATGAGTTTGATTGAACTCCAGGAGTTGGTGATGGACAGGGAGGCCTGGCATGCTGTGATTCATGGGGTCGCAAAGATCTGGACACGACTGAGTGACCCAACTGAACTGAACTGAACTGTCCTGAAAGATATAGAATTTGAACAACACTAACAACCAACTTGATTTAATTGGCATTTATAGAACACTTCACCTAACACATTTTTTGAAATGCACACAGAATATTCATAAAGATAAACATGTATCTTGCCATAAAATAAATACCAATATATTTTAAATGATTGGAACAATATATTCTTTGATGAAAATAAAATTAGAAATCAATAATAAAGTAATAACTGCAAATAACACAAAACATAGGAAGTGAAGCAATATCATTCTAGATAACACATTGAACAAGAAAGAAACAAACAGAAATTAGAAAATAGTTGAGGAAAAATGAAAATAAAAACACGACATGCCAAAATGTGTGCAATGAGGAGATGAAGCAGTTTTTAAAGGGAATATATTTGACTTAAAAGATTATACCAGGATTTCCCTGGTGGTTAAAAATTTGCTTTGAAAGCCAAAGGACACCAGTTTAATCCCTGGTTTGGGAAGATCACACATGCCACAGATCAAGTAAGCCCATGCAACCACGACTACTGAGCCTGCGTTCTAGAGCCTGCAAGCTACAACTACTGAAGGCATGCCTAGAGACTGTGCTCTGTAACAGTAGAAGCCACTGCAATGAAGAGTAGCCCTTGCTAGCCTCAGCTAGAGAAAGCCCACATGCAGGAAAAATGACCTGTTACAGCCAAAAATTAAATAAATAAATAATTTCAAAAAAGATTTTGCCAGAACAAAAACAAAGCACAGTGATCTCTACATCCATCCAAATTGTTGAAAATGGCAGAATTTCATCCTTTTATGGCTGAGTAATATTTCACTCTGGGTGTGTGTTTGTGTGTGTGTGTGTACATATATCAGACTTCACTGGTAGCTCAGCTGGTAAAGAATCTACCTGCAATGCAGGAGACACTAGTTTGATTCCTGGGTTGGAAAGATACCTTGGAGAAGGGATAGGCTACCCACTTCAGTATTCTTGGATTTCCCTGGTGTCTCAGACAGTAAACAATCTACCTGCAATGTGGGAGACCTGGGCTCAATCCCTGGGTTGGGAAGACTCCCTGGAGGAGGGCATGGAATGTACTCCAGTATTCTTGCCTGGAGAATCCCTATGGACAGAGGAGCCTGGCAGGGTACAGTCAACGGGGTTACAAAGAGTTGAAAATGACTGAGCAACTCATGACTAAGCACACAGCACACAGCCTATATAGATATGCCATATCTTCTTTATCTGTCCATCTGTTTGTTGATGGACATATAGGTTGCTTCTTTGTCTTGATAACTGCAAACAACTCTGCTTTGAACATTGTAGTGTATCTTTTGAATTAGTGTTTTTATTTTCTTCAGATGTATACAAAGGACTGGAATTGCTGGATTGTGTGATAGTTCTATTTTTAGTTTTTTAGAAACTTCCCTACTTTTTTCCATAGTGGTGGCACCAATTTACATTCCTACCAGTCCTGATACTTCTACTTAGCATAGTATTGGAAGTCCTTGTCATAGCAATAAGACAAAACAAAAAGAGATAAAAGGCATTCAAACTAGAAGGGACTAAGTAAGACTGTCACTATTTGCAGAAAACATGATAATATATATAGAAAACCCTAAAGTTGCCATTAAAAAACTATTAGAACTAATAAATTCAGTAAAGTTTCAGGATACAAAATTAATATACAGAAATCTGTTGCTTTTCTATACACTAATAATGAGTTACCAAAAAAAGAAAGCAAGAAAATAATCCCACTTAAAATTGCAACAAAACTTTATAACATGGCAGCAGTGGCCTGAAAAGACAGCAGTGGTGGCCTGAAGAGGCAGTGGTGGTGGTACAAGAAGCAGCTTCACAGAGATCATGGCTGAGGAAGAGATGGGAACAGGGTAGTGACCAGTACCTCGACTTCCTAGTGTGATGGGGTGGGACGCTACAAAACATTGTGCACCCTCCACCCCCAGTGAGACCAGGCTAGCCAGGCCTGGACAATAACACTGAGGAGCCAGAGGAGAGGAAAGGTATAGGCCAGCACTTCACTAGTGGCAGGCCATGTGGTTGGAAGAATTGCTCCAGGTGACCAGTGGCAAAGGTGAGGCTGGGGAGCCCTCCATTGATGGGCATCCTCCAACCTCGCTCCAGCCTTCCCTGGACCTGTTACCAGCAAATCCAGCAGGGCCTTTGACCCAGCCCCCAAGCAGCACATTGACCAATACCCTGCAATAGGTGAAGGTTTACATGCTCAAGGAGGACCAGCAGTGGGACAACCAGGGTGCCAGGCATGTTGTTCACTTACATGGAGTGGCTGAAGGATATGTCATTGCTAGTCAGGGCCTGACAAAATATGGTCCACTGGATAAAGAACTGGCAAACTACTTCAGTATTTCTGCCTCAAGAACCCCATGAACACAATGAAAAGGAAAAATATATGACACCAAAAGATGAATCCCCAGGTTGGTAAGTGTCCAGTATGTTTCTGGGGAAGAGTAGATAAATAGCTCCAGAAAGAATGAAGAGGCTGGACTAAAGTGGAAATGTACCTCAATTGTGGACTTGTCTGTTTGTGAAAGTAAAGTCCAATGTGGTAAAGAACAACATTGCATCAGAACCTGGAAAGTTAGGTCCATGAATAAAGGTAAATTGGATGGGTTCAAGCATGATATGGCAAGAGTGAACATCAGCATTTCAGGAATCAGTGAACTAGAATTAACAGGAATGGGAAATTTTAATCTAGATGACCATTATGTCTACTACTGTGGGAAAGAATCTCTTAGAAGAAAAGGAGTAGCCCTCATAGTCAACCAGAGTCCAAAATGCAGTACTTTGGTGCAATCTCAAAAACAACAGAATGATCTCAGCTCATTTCCAAGGCAAACCATTCAATATCACACTAATCCAGGTATATGCCCCAACCATTAATACTTGAAGCTGAATACCATTAATGCTGAAGAAGCTGAAGTTGAATGGCT
This sequence comes from Neotragus moschatus, assembly GCA_006410615.1. Classification (NCBI taxonomy): domain Eukaryota; kingdom Metazoa; phylum Chordata; class Mammalia; order Artiodactyla; family Bovidae; genus Neotragus; species Neotragus moschatus. The sequence continues at coordinate 913,024 of SJYA01003259.1, forward strand.
CTGTGAAGAGCTACAAGACTTTTTAGAACTAACAGCAAAAAAAAAGATGTACTTTTCATTACAGGAGACTGGAATGTGAAAGTAGGAAGTCAAGAGATATCTGGAGTAACAGGCAAGTTTGGCCTTGGAGTACAAAATGAAGCAGGGAAAAGGTTAACAGAGTTTTGCCAAGAGAATATACTGGTCGTAGCAAACACCCTCTTCCAACAATACAAGAGATGACTCTACAGATGAACATCACCAGATGGTCAACACTGAAATTATATTGACTATATTATTTGCAGCCAAAGATGGAGAAGCTCTCTACAGTCAGCAGAAAGAAGATCAGGACCTGACTGTGGCTCAGATCATGAACTCCTTATTGCCAAATTCAGACTTAAATTGAAGAAAGTAGGAGAAACCAATAGGTGATTCAGGTATGACATAAATCTTTATATGGTGAAGGTAATGAATAGATTCAAGGGATTAGATCTGGTAGACAGACTTCCTGAAGAAATATGGATGGAGGTTCAAAACATTGTATAGGAAGTGCTGACCAAAACCACTCCCAAGAAAAAGATATGCAAGGAGGCAAAGTGGTTGTTGGAGGAAGCCTTACAAATGCTGAGAAAAGAAAAGAAACAAAAAGCAAAGTAGAAAGAGGACTCCCAGCTGAATGCAGAGTTACAGAGAATAGCTAAGAGAAATAATAAAGCCTTCTTAAGTGAACAATGCAAAGAAGTAGAGGAAAACAATAGAATGAGAAAGACTAGAGATCTCTTCAAGGAAATTGGAGATATCAAGGAAATATTTCATGTGAATATGGGAACAATAAGGGACAGAAAAGGCAAGGATTTAATGAAGCAGAAGAGACTAAGAAGTGGTAAGAATACACAGAACTGTACAAAAAGGTCCTGAAGACCTGGATAATCACGATGGTGTGGTCACTCACCTAGAGCCAGATATCCTGGAACTGGAAGTTAAGTGGGCCTTAGGAAATATTACTATGAATAAAGCTAAGGGAAGTGATGGAATTCCAGCTGAGTTATTCTAAATTCTAAAAGATGATGCTGGTAAAGTGCTTCACTCAATATTCCAGAAAATTCTGAAAAATCAGCAGTGGCCACAGCACTGGAAATAGTCAGGTTTTTTATTCCAACCTCAAAGAAAGGCATTTTAAAAGAATTTTCAAACTACTGTACAATTGCACTCATTTCACATGCTAGCCAAATTATAGTCAAATTCCTTCAAGCTAGGCTTCAGCAGTTCTTCCAGTTGTACAAGCCAGATACAGAAAAGGCAGAGGAACCAGAGGTCAAATTTCCATCATCTGATGGATCACAGAAAACTCAAGGGAATTAAAAAAAAATCTATTTCTGTTTCATTGGCCACACTGAAACCTTGAACTGTGTGGATCACAATAAACTGTGGAAAATTCTTAAAGAGGTGAAATTACCAGATTATCTTACGTGCCTTCTGAGAAGCTTGTACATAAGTCAAGAAGCAACAGTTAGATCCAGACATGGAACAACAGACTGGTTTAAAATTGGGAAAGGAGTATATCAAGGCAGTACACTATCAGCCTGCTTATTTAACCTCAGTGCAGTTTTCGTTGTTCAGTCACTCAGTCATGTCCAACTCTTTGCAAACCCAGGGACTGCAGCACGCCAGGCCTTCCTGTCCTTCATCATCTCCCATGTCCATTGAGTTGGTGATGCTATCCAACCATCTCATCCTCTGTCATTCCCTTCTCCTCTTGCCTTCAATCTTTCCCAGCATTAGAGTCTTTGCTAATGAGTCAGTTCTTTGCATCAAGTGTCCAAAGTATTGGAGCTTCAGCTTCACCATCAGTCCCTCCAATGAATAGTAAGGATTGATTTCCTTTAGGATTGACTGGTTTGATCTTCTTGCTGTCCAAGTAACTCTTAAAAGTCTTCTCCAGCACCACAGTTCGAAAGTATCAATTCTTCAGCACTCAGTCTTATTTATGGTCCAACTCTCACATTCATACATGACTACTGGAAAAAACATAGCTTTGAATATACAGACCTTTGTCAGCAAAATAATGTCTCTGCTTTTTAATATGCTGTCTAGGTTGGTTATAGCTTTTCTTCCAAGGAGCAAGCATCTTTTACTTTCATGGCTGCAGTCACCATCTGCAGTGATTTTGGAGCTCAAGAAAATAAAGTCTGTCACTGTTTCCATTGTTTCCCCACCTATTTGCCATGAAGTGCTGGGACCAGATGCTATGTTCTTAGTTTTAGACCAGCTTTTTTTCTCTCTCCTTTTTTACTTTCATCAAGAAGCTCTTTAGTTCCTCTTCATTTTCTTCCATTAGGGTGTTGTCATCTGCATATCTTAGGTTATTGATATTTCTCCTGGTAATCTTGATTTCAGTTTGTGCTTCACCCAGCCCAGCATTTCTCATGATGTACTCTACATATAAGTTAAATAAGCAAGGTGACAACATATAGCCTTAATGTACTTCTTTACCAATTTTGAACCAGTCTGTTGTTCCATGTCTGGTTTTACCTGTTGCTTCTTGATCTGCATACAGGTTTCTCAGGAGGCAGGTAAATTGGCCTGATAATCCTGTCTCTTTAAGATTTTTCCACAGTTTGTTGTGATCTACAGAGTCAAATGCTTTAACAGAGTCAATGAAGTAGAAGCACAATGCAGCGTACATCATGCAAAATGCTGGGCTGGATGAGTCACAAGCTGGAATCAAGATTACCAGGAGAAACAACAACAATCTCAGACATGCAGATGATATCACTTTAATGGCAAAAAGTGAAGAGGAGTTAAAGAGCCTCCTGAAGGTGAAAGAGGAGACCGAAAAAGCTGGCTTAAAACTCAACATTCAAAAAATGAATATTGTAGCATCTGGTCTCATCATTTCATAGCAAATAAATGGGGAAAGGTGGAAACAGTTCCAGATCTTATTTTCTTGTGCTTGAAAATCACTGTGGATGGTAACTGCAGCCACAAAATTAAAAGATGTTTGCCACTTGAGAGTAAAGCTACAACAAACCTAAACAACATATTTAAAAGCAGAGACATCATTTTGCTGACAAAGGTCCATATAGTTAAAGCTATGGTTTTCCCAGTAGTCATGCAAGGATATGTGAATTGGACTATAAAGAATGCTGAGTGCTGAAGAATTGATGCTTTCTAATTGTGGTGCTGGAGAAAACTCTTGAGAATCCCTTGGACAGGAAGATCAAGCCAGTCAGTTCTAAATAAAATCAACCTTGAGTATTCATTGGAGGGACTTGTGCTGAAGTTGAACTCCAATACTTTGGCCACCTGATGGGAAGAGCCAACTTATTGAAAAAGACCCTGATTCTGGGAGAGATTGAAGGCAAGAGAAGGAGGTGAAAGAGGATGAGATGGTTGTATGGTATCATTAACTCAATGGACATGAGTTTGAGCAAACTCCAGGAGATAGTGAAGGACAGGGAAGCCTGGCATGCTGCAGTTCATGGGGTTGCAAAAATCAGACACAACTTAGCAACTAAACAGCAAAATTGCACCAAAAAGTATAAAATACCTAGGAATAAACTTAGCCAAAGAAGTGGAAGATTTATACTCTGAAAAATAACAAAACTATGATGAAGGAACTTGAAATTATAAAACAAATACAAAAATATAAATTAAAAGATGTTCTAAGATTGGAAGAATTAAAGTTATTAAAGTGTCCATAGAGATGGAAAAGACAGCAGAGGAGTAAGACAGGGAAATTACCTACCTCTTCACAAATAAATAAAAATTCATCAGAATACGGAATAGCTCCTATAGAACACCTTCTAAAGGATAGCAGAAGACCCCAAACCTCTGAAAAGGTAAGTCTATCTCCTTAGAATGAAGTAGGACAAAAGATAAAGACATAAAAAGAGAGAAAGGATTTCAATGTGGAGGTTTGTGCCCTGAAGGAGGGAGGGAGAGAGTCCTGAAGGAGGAAAAGTTTCCAGGTACTAGAAACACTTCACAGGCAGAGCCAAGGGAAAGCTATGGGACCTCAGAGTGCTATGCATCAGTGGGGCTCAGAGGGCAGAACACAGAGAAAATTTGCCACAGAAATTACTGCTGAACAGCACTTCTCAGCTGATAAGCAGCTCACAAGCCTCAGCCCAGATCAGAGGGTGGTGGCAGAGAGCCAAGAGGAGCAGCTAGCAGGCCTTGGCTTACCTCACAGGGTGGGAGTGGGATGCAGAGGCTCTAGGAAGGATCCCAGTTCAGTTCAGTTCAGTCATGCAGTCGTGTCCGACTCTTTGCGACCCCATGAATTGCAGCACACCAGGCCTCCCTGTCCATCACTAACTCCCGGAGTTCACTCAGATTCACATCCATCGAGTCAGTGATGCCATCAAGCCATCTCATCCTCTGTTGTCCTCTTCTCCTCCTGCCCCCAATCCCTCCCAGCATCAAAGTCTTTTCCAATGAGTCAACTCTTCACATGAGGTGGTGAAAGTACTGGAGATTCAGCTTTAGCATCATTCCTTCCAAAGAAATCCCAGGGCTGATCTCCTTCAGAATGGACTGTTTGGAGCTCCTTGCAGTCCAGGGGACTCTCAAGACTCTTCTCCAGCACCACAGTTCAAAAGCATCAATTCTTCAGAGCTCAGCCTTCTTCACAGTCCAAATCTCACATCCACACATGACTACTGGAAAAATCATAGCCTTGACTAGACAGACTTTTGTTGGGAAAGTAATGTCTGCTTTTGAATATGCTATCTAGGCTTGGTCATAACTTTCCTTCCAAGGAGTAAGCGTCTTTTAATTTCATGGTTGCAGTCACCATCTGCAGTGATTTTGGACCCAAAAAATAAAATCTGACACTGTTTCCAATGTTTCCCTGTCTATTACACATGAAGTGATGGGACTGGATGTCATGATCTTCGTTTTCTGAATGTTGAGCTTTAAGCCAACATTTGCACTCTCCACTTTCATTTTCATCAAGAGGCGTATTAGTTCCTCTTCACGTTCTACCATAAGGGTGGTGTCATCTGCATATCTGAGGCTATTGATATTTCTCCTGGCAATCTTGATTCCAGCTTGTGTTTTTTCCTGTGCAGCGTTTCTCATGATGTACTCTGCATATANTCCTTTGCTTTTTGCTTCTCTTCTTTTCACAGCTATTTGTGAGGCCTCTTCAGACAGCCATTTTGCTTTTTTGCATTTCTTTTCCATAGGGATGGTCTTGATCCCTGTGTCCTGTACAATGTCATGAACCTCATCCCATAGTTCATCAGGCACCCTGTTTAAGGTAAATTAATTCAGAGTTGCTGGTATGTGTGAGCTCATTAATAAAAGCAAAACAAATCCAAAAAAAAAAAAAAAAAGAAAGGTATGGAAGGAACATGCTGCTGTTGTTTAGTCACTAAATCATATCCAACTCTTTGTGACCCCATAGAATCTGTAGCCCACCAGGCTCCCCTATCCATGGGATTTCCCAGGCAAGAATCCTGTAATGGGTTGACATGCTCTGGAAATTAATACACAGAAGCCCTGTGCATTCCTATACACTAACAATGAAAAATCAGAGAGAGAAATTAAGGAAACAATCCCATTAACCATTGTTACATAAAGGATAAAATACTTAGAAAAAAATTTACCTAAACAGACAAAAGACCTGTATGCAGAAAACTATGACACTGCTGAAAGAAATCAAAGATGACACAAACAGGTCAAGAGATGCAATATTTCTGGGCTAGAAGAATCAATATAGTGAAATGACTATACTACTCAAAGCAATCTATAGAGTCAATGTATCTGTATTAAACTGTGCTGTACTGTGCTTAGTTGCTCAGTCATGTCCAACTCTTTGTGACCACATGGACTGTAGCACAGCAGGCTCCTCAGTCCATTGAGATTCTCCAGGCAAGAATACTGAAATAGGTAACCTATCCTTTCTCCAGGGGAACTTCCTGACCCAGGAATCAAACCAGGGTCTCCTGCATTGCAGGCAGATTCTTTACCAGCTGCGGCTACCAGGGAAGCTACCAATGGTGTTTCTCACAGAGCTGCTGCTGCTGCNAGGCAAGAATACTGAAATAGGTAACCTATCCTTTCTCCAGGGGAACTTCCTGACCCAGGAATCAAACCAGGGTCTCCTGCATTGCAGGCAGATTCTTTACCAGCTGCGGCTACCAGGGAAGCTACCAATGGTGTTTCTCACAGAGCTGCTGCTGCTGCTGCTGCTGCTAAGTTGCTTCAGTCGTGTCTGACTCTGTGTGACCCCATAGACAGCAGCCCACCAGACTCCCCTATCCCTGGGATTCTCCAGGCAAGAACACTGGAGTGGGTTGCCATTTCTTTCTCCAATGCATAAAAGTGAACAGTGAAAGTGAAGTCGCTCAGTCGTTTTAGACTCTTAGCGATCCCATGGACTGCAGCCCACCAGGCTCCTCCATCCATGGGATTTTCTAGGCAAGAGTACTAGAGTGAGGTACCATTGCCTTCTCCCTCTCACAGAGCTAGAACAAGTAATTTCAAAATTTGTATGGAAACATGAAAGACCTTGAATAGCCAAAGCAATTTTGAGAAAGAAGAATGGAACTGGAAAGGTCAGCCTTGCTGATTTCAGACTATACCACAAAGCTATAGTCATCAAGATGGTATGGTATTAGCACAAAACCAGAAATATAGACCAATGGAACAAGATAGAAAGCCAGAGATAAAACCACACACCTGTTGGCACCTTATCTTTGACAAAGGAGGGAAAAATATACAGTGGAAAAAGTCTCTCTCACAAGTGGTTCTGGGAAAACCAGTCAACTACATGTAAAAGAATGAAACTAGAACACTTCCTAATGCCATGTACAAAAAGAAACCCAAAACGGATTGAAGACCTATATGTAAGACCAGAAAATATAAATATCTTAGAGGAAAACATAGGCAGAACACTCTCTGACATAAACCACAGCAAGATTCTCTATGAACCACCTCCTAGAATAATGGCAATAAAAACAAAAATAAGCAAATGGGACCTAATTAAACTTAAAAGCTTTTGAACAATGAAGGAAACTATAAGCAAGGTGAAAAGACAACCCCCAAAGTGGAAGAAATTAATAGCAAATGAATCAGCTGTCAAAGAATTAACCTCCAAAATACCCAAGCAGCTCATTCAGCTCAATACCAGAAAAACAATGTAATCAAAAAGTGGGCAGAAAACCTAAACAGATATTTTTCCAAAAAGATATACAGATGGCTAAGACACACACGAAAAATACTCAGTATTACTCATCACTAGAGAAATGCAAGTCAAAACTGCAATGAGGTACCATCTCACACTGGTCCAAATGGCCATCATCAAAAAGTCTACAAACAATAAATACTGGATAGGGTGTGGAGAAAAGCTAACTCTCTTCAACTGTTGATGGGAATGCAAATTGATATGGCCACTATGGAGAACAGTATGAAGAGTCCTTAAAAAATGAGAAATAAAGCCAACAGTAGAGTTTCCCTGGTGGCTCCAGATGGTAAAGAATTTGCCTGCAATGCGCAAGACCTGGGTTTGACCCCTGGGTTGGGAAAATCCCCTGGAGAAGAGCATGGCAACCCACTCCAATATTCTTGCCTGGAAAATCCCTATGGTCAGAGGAGCTTGGCAGGCTACAGTCCATGGGGTTGCAAAGAGTTGGACATGACTGAATGACTAAGCACAGCACAGCACACAGCACATCACCACCTAGTAATTCCTCAGGCATACACCCTGAGGAAACTAGAAATGAAAAAGACACATGTACTCAAATGTTCATCACAGCATTATTTACAATAGTAGGACATGGAAGCAAACTAGATGTCCATTGACAGATGAATGCATAAGGAAGTTGTACATATACACAGTGGAATATTATTCAGCTATTAAAAGGAATGCATTTGAATCAGTTATATTGAGGTAGATGAATCTAGAGCCTGTTATACAGAGTGAAGCAAGTCAGAAAAAGAAAGACAAACATTGTATATTAATGTATATATATGAAATCTTGAAAGGTAGTATTGATGATCCTATCTGCAAGGCAGCAAAGCTGACACAGACATTTTGGACACAGCTGGGGAAGGAGAATGTGGGATTATATGGAATAGCATTGAAACATATACATTACCATATGTAAAATAGGTAGCCAATGGGAGTTCAATGTATGATACAGGGAATCCGAAGCCAGTGCTCTGTGACCATTTATAGGGGTGGATGTGGAGGGAGGTGGAGGGGGCTTCAAGAGGAATGTGATATATGCATACCAGCAAAAATAATCATAATATTATAAGGTAATTATCCTCTAATTAATATACATATATATGTCCATACTACCCAAAGCAATCCACAGATTTAATACAATCTTTATCAAAATATCCATGACAGTTTTCAAAAAACTAAAAGAAATTATCCTAAAATTTATGTGGAACCACAAAAGACACTGAATTGCCAAAGAGTTTAAAACAGAGCTGGAGGTATCAGGCTCTCTGTCTTCAGATTATACTACAAAGCTACAGTCATTAAAACAGCATGGTGCCAGGACAAAAACAGGCGCACAGATCAATTTAATAGAATAGATAGCCCTAAAAAGTAAACCCATACACCCATTAATACAACAAACAAGGTAAGAATGTGCAATGAAAAAAAGAAAGTCTCTTCAACAAGCGATACTGAAAAAAAAACTGGACAGCTACATGTATAAAAGTGAGATTAGAACATTTCCTCACACGATTTTTAAAAATAAATGGTAGATATAGATGACTAACAGGCACATGAAAAGCAGCTCAATATCACTAGTCATTTGAGAAATGCAAATCAAAACCACAATGAGATATCACCTCACATCTGTCAGAATGGCTGTCATCAAAAAGTATAAAATAACAAATGTTGGTGAGGATGTGGAGAAAAGGGAACTCTAGGTCTTAATTTTTAATGATTCTTTGACTAAATTATACTTTTCTCTGAACCTTTACAACCCCCTATTGCACTCTTTCTCTCAGCTCCATTACATATTCCCTTGGCACTTGAGTTCTCTTCCTTCACTTTCTCCAGTACTGTTCTGAGACAAAGCCTTACTTTGAGACCTTAACCCATGCACATGTGTGTGGTAATCCTGGGCTTCTCATTCTGAGTCTTATTCCTCATTGTGAAGTAAAGGACTCTAGAGAAAGGTGTTTAGGCCTAAGCCACTGCCAGGACAGGGCTTATGACTTGTGAAAGTATGAGTGAAGTGAAGTCGCTCAGTCATGTCTGACTCTTTGTGACCCCATGGACTGTAGCCTACCAGGCTCCTCTGTCCATGGGATTTTCCAGGCAATAGTCCTGGAGTGGATTGCTATTTCCTTCTCCAGGGTATCTTCCCAACCCAGGGATCGAACCCAGGTCTCCCATATTGTAGACAGACGCTTTATCATCTGAGCCACCACCAGTTGATAAATCATCCACTTTGATGTTTTTATAAAGCTTATCCTAGTGAGATGAGGGCTTGCCAGGTGGTGCTAGCAGTAAAGAACCCACCTGCCAATGGAGAAGTTGTAAGAGACACAGGTTCGATCCCTGGGTCAGGAAGATCCCCTAGAGGAGGAAATGGCAACCCACTCAAGTATTCTTGCCTGGAGAATCCCATGGACAGAGCAGCTTGGCAGGCTACAGCCCATGGGATTGCACAGTGTCAGACATGACTAAAGCAACTGAGCACAGCACATCCTAGTGAGATGGCTAAGAACATAGCATAATTCCACAAACATTCTGAGGATGCAGAACAGTCACAAACTATGACCAGAAATTGTACATTACAAAAATTATTTGAGCTAATTTTCCTGAACTCTTCTGTTATATCAAAGAAACTGATAATCCAGGGAGTTAATAAAGGCCCTTCTGATTTCCCTCACTATAATGATTCCTACCTACCAACAGGTAAGAAGACAGATAAGAGAAGTCTATTCCTAACAGGGGAGCACACGGAAATAGAGCTATGAAAGTGGTGAAATTTCCTCACTACAAGTATAAATAAGAGCTAAGATAAAATGGATTTGGTTGGCTATGGGCATAGGCCAGGGGACCAGATGATGGGAAATGGTACTTGTTTCCTAGTAAGGACCTCAAGAATTAGCTTGGAAATGCTAATGGCAAAATGTAGACACTAAAGAAGGTTAACTGGAAAAGGCTTCTTCCTGAGATATAACCAATCCAGAGTCAGGTAGGAGTCAATAATACAAAAATCTGTCCCTTGAAGATATTATGCCAGAGATTAGGAGAGGGAGGAACCCTCAGTGAAGCCAAATTCTGGCAGCAGTCATACAATATAGAGGTCAGACTGAGAGAAGCTGAAAAATCCAGAGTACTCTTATGGAAAAACAAAGACTAAAAGGGAAGCCAAAATCCAAAGCCATGTAACGGTTCACCAAGCAGGGAAGAGGGAGGTGTCAAAAATTTCATCTGAACCCAATACTCTCTCAGATCCCTCTGCTTCTTAAAGTGACTAACTTCTGGAGTCAATCCTGGTAACAGCCTGAGTAAAAGGATAAGAAGGAAGGGAAATAAGGCCATGCCAAAGATACTAGCTCTGGGAGAAAAACAAAGATGACTAGTAATAACTTAAGAAACCATACACATTCACAGAGGGGCAATAGAGAATGAGTTGGAAAGTTAGCAATTAGGCAATATGCTACATGACAACAGATACAGTGCTCTGTACTAACTGCCCTGGTCCCTAAAAGTCTGTTAGAAATAAAAGAGAAAAAGACTGAGAAGTAGTGAATAATGGTATTTTATTTCCCTTACCATCAATGATTTCTCCAAGTGTCAAAGCTAGGAATAAAAATGGAAGAGAGGAAGAAGTCTACCTATCTAAACATCCTCTTGTTTTTCACTTTTAAAATCTTGAAATGAGGGCCAGGTTTTGTGGGGACAGCTGCCTACTGGTCATTCTTCGAAGTAGCTATTGCAGTATGGAAGCTGTCTGTGTGAAAGAGTCTTTCTTTATCTATGAAAGAGACAAGAATATTCCAAAAGCAGGGTAAATGGAAGATGAGGTAGTTTTGGATGGTAGTTTGGGGCTTGGCACTCTGCCTCTCTAGGCTTATCTTGTTCCCATATCAAACTGTTGTAGTTTCTCAAATGCAGCATGCTCTTTCTTTCTTCCATATATTCGCATAGTGTGCCCTTTTCCTGGAATCTTCTTTTTTCCTCTACTTGGTTGAAAAGGCCAACTATTATTCTTCTGTGAGGGTTTACATGCTTCCGTGACTTGTTTCCACTCACCAGCTCTTAGGACTCATATTTATTTACATGTATGCTCCCCCCACCAAACTATAGGCTCTAATCAATTTTGAGAATCTGATAGAAACTATAGATTTTCTACAGAAAATTGCATATGCGCTCACATGCCTACTGTTTCTCAGTTCTATGACTTCTGAATTTTATCCATTAAGTCCTGCTGAGAATCCCTTCTATACTAGAGGTCTATGAAGATGGGGGCCATGTCTTACTCATCTTTGTATCCCCTGTATCTAGCACAGAGCCTAAGATAATCACTGAAAGAATAATTGAATTAGTGAACATTTGGTACTTGCGGAAAGACAAAAGAAGTGTGACATTGTCATCAAGGGGCTTGCAGTATAATTGGGTGACTATTCATACACATGATATTGCAATTAACAGTTAAAAGACAATATGTGATAAAGTGATACAATGCATGCTGGGAACTCATAAAAATCTTGCTGTTGTCCTTCTGACCTCTTCCCACTATCTCTGGAATTCTGATATTAATCCAGGTAAACAATTTGTCCACTGTTCCTTACTATTCCCTGTCCTACTCTAGTTTAGATTTAAAACTAACTTGGCTTTGATAAATTGCAGCAGACCCTCTAGTTAGATGTCCTATTTAAACATACTATTCCAGTTTGAATGAAGCACACTCCATCAGGACAATGTAATTTTCTCCTCCTCAATCATAATCCAAAACAGGAGCTAACTATACCTCCTTTTGGACCTCCTTGCTCCTCTTCCACCTCATCACTATACTTACTCTCTCCAATAGGCTCATTAGTCCAGGCCTTGTCCTTCTACATCCTTACCTATACCATGGCCTTCTTTTCAGGGAACTGGGTCATACATACTTTTATTTTTTTTAATTTATTTATTTTTCTGTGCCTCCCATATCTTTATTAAGCTCATGCAAATCCTTGTGTCCAGTCTGCCTGGAACTGTACAGAGAAGGGTGTCTTATAATTAAGCTCATAGGCTTTGAAATATTACCTCACCTTCAGTCATGATTCTGCTGCTGGCTAGCTCTAATCATACAGAAATTGCTAACCTTTCTAAGCTTCAATTTCTCATGAAAATGGGAGTAAAAACAGGAGCTCCTTCAGAAAAATTTTAAGAGGATTACATGAGATAATGTGAGTAAAGATAACTTTAAAGAGCAGAGTTCCACCAGCATACTGATGAAAATTAAATTCATGGCAACTTTAGAATGTTGAAAAATTTGGAGTTTTATTTCTGATGGTTATGTTTGAAATAATTGATGTAGAAGCTCAGAAACGAGGCAAGAACTTGACAGAGGATATGAGGAAGTATTTGCCAAACCTAGGAAGGCTTTTTTTTTCTAACAAAATGGATTTGAAAAAGTTTGCCAATGGGAG
>SJYA01003259.1:925773-941948 GCA_006410615.1 Neotragus moschatus
TTGCCAATGGGAGGACCCTGTGTGAAGACAGGGCCCTGTCTTAGTCTGTTAAGACTACTATAAAAGAATGTCATAAACTGGGTGGGTTATACACAACAGAAACTTTTCTCACAGTTCTGGAAACCAGGAAGTCCAAGAGCAAGGTGCTGGCTGATATGGTGTCTGGTGAGAGCTCATGTCTTGTGTATTGTTGATCCAGTTCACTGCACAGTGAGCTGTATTGCTGTTCACACTGTTCGGTGAATACACGGTAAGCAAGGCACAAGCTAAGAGGCTGAAAGAAGACTTGAGGAGCCATGGGAACTACAACATATTTATTCTCTTCTAGCTGACACAGCAACCATAGTGGTAGACATGCTATATTCTCTCCTCTCATGGCTGACCCAAAGGACACAGCTGTGACACAGCAGTAATGCCACCATTTTTTTTTTTTTGGTGGAGCTCATATATACATACCACACACAGTAACCCATGACCAAGTGAGTACCTCATGATGTGCATGCACAGTGCTGTAAATGATCTCAACTGTTACATAGTTATTATTTACAAAAGTGGGGTCAGAGAGCCTGGACATGCCATCTTTGCTAATTTGCTCTCTCCCCACATCCTGGTTCATAGATGACCATCTTCTGCTATGTGTCACATGGTGATGGGGGCCAAGGAAATTTTTTGAGTCTCTTTTATAATGGCACTAATCCCATTTATGAGGGCCCCATTCTTATAACATGATCGCCTCTCAAAGTCCCCACCTCCAAATACCACAAGGCTGGAGATTAATTAGTTTTCAACATATGAAATTTGGGGTGACACAAAACATCCATTGTATACCAGAGATCATAAAGTGTTTCATAAAAGAGAGGGAGCTTTCTGAAATTGATAATGGAATCTCTTACCCTGAAACCTTCCCATCTCTTCCCCAATATTCTATTACTGAGTGAAAGCCAATATTGCCTAAAGGCAAAAAGATGGTCTAGAGTGGTTTTCAAACTTGAGTGTGCATTAGAATCACCTGGAGGACCTTAAAACAGAATTCTCACTCCCAACTCCAGAGTTTCTGATTCAGAAGGTCCAAGGTGGTGCCTGAGAATATATATCTTTGACAAGTCCCCAGGTGATGCTGATGGCACTGTTCTTGGCAATGCACTTTGAGAACCACTGGTTCAGACCTGGAGATCTTATTAAAATGCAGACTCTATGTTGGCAGGCCTGGTGTGGGGACTGAGATGATGCAGTACCAATAAACTCTCAGGTTATGCTAATGCTGTTGGTTCAGGGATAATGTTTTGAGTAGATGGAGAATCTATCCAGACATATCAAAAAAGGTTGTGAAACACTATTCTATGTGACTTCTTCACATCTTCCAGCTTGGAGGGTCTTAAGTTTTACCCTGTATGAATGGAAAGCATTATTGTCGTGTTCATACACATATTCTCACTTATTTGCAGTATAATCTGAGGGGAAAAACAGGTAAAACTCAAAATGTTAGACTTTTCTCATTTCCCTAGCTGCAAGATTTGATTAATTTAGGTATAAAACTTGGTTAGCATATTTCCTTCAGTGATGGCTCAGTTTTCTATGGAGCCCTGGTATAAGTGGGAATGTGTGTGCAAGTCAGAGATACTGGCAATCTATTGTTTACACGTGTGCTGAATTCATCTAATCATCCTGAGTGAGCTGTTCTAGGGGTGGGAATTCAGAGTACAGCAAGTCAAATGAAAACATCTGAGACTTTTATGAGTGAAAGGAGAGTAGAGAAGTTTGCATACATACATCAATGTCTATCCATAATGCTAGTTACAATACCTCTCAGAATTTCATCCTTAACATACAAACCATAGATGAGAGGTTTCCAAACTTGGGTGCATAATAGAGTCATAGGTGGTTCTTGAGAAAAATGAAGATTCCAATCTCTGACCCCAGACAGACTGAATCAAAATATTTGGGGATAAAGCCAGACTTAGTTTTTCCCAAGCCCAAGTTATTTGTTTGCCATCAAAGTTTGAGAAGAATTACCATAGAAACTCATGGTACAAAGTTTTCTTTTTGCTAAGGCTATTTTTGAATAGGTAAGTTACCTTTAAACCTTGAAAATTCAAGAGAGTGGCTGGAAACTGTGGTAGGAAGGTCAAAAGTAACTACCCACCTATGCTTTAGCAGGAGGAGATAAGAAGTCTAAGGGAATTCTTGGCCTCCTATTTATCAAGAATTTTGGTGGTGTTTTGAAATGGTCATATACAAGATCGAGCTGGAATAGGCAACTGTTCCAGGAATTGTGGCCTGAAAATTTTATGACCTTTGAGACTGACTGAGTTTAATATCTGGAGTTATATTCCAAAGCAAACAGTCAGCTGCTTCAGACTTTGCAGAGGATAGGAGTCATATGCTTGGAACAGACCTATTCCCAGGGGATAAGAAGGGACGACATGAACCTGGGGTTAGTGAGGGAAAATCCCTGTCTGAAGAAATTCTTTCCTTCCCAAAGTTGTAGACATTCATCTGCATCTCTATAACCTGTTCCAGCCATACATCACACACACACACACACACACACACACACACACACACACACACACGATAATATACATTTGGAATTTTTGACTTGCCATGGCATTTTGATTTTAGGGACTTTGCATTTGAATCAATTTCCTGCAGAACTCCAACCTTAGTATTGGGGGGCTACACAGCTTTCATTTTGCTGGAAGAACAGCAAAATAGTATAATAGAACGAGCACAACTGGGAAACAGGAGACCTATGTTCTAGCCAGATATTTCTAATGAGTTCTGTGACCTTGAGTAAGATGCTCTCCTATCTCCTGTGCCTCAGTTTCACCATCTGACAATATGAGGGTTGAGCAAATTGTTTTAGAGGGCATCTAAATTCTGATGCTCTGGTTTAGTAGCTATTCAGCTGTTGAATTAGCTGCATAGGGTCAACAGATGAGGGTCAAGTGACGTAGTGCTTAAGAGCACAGGTATTGTTATCAAACTGTATGGATTCAAATCCAAGCTATACTACTTAACTGACCCTTGGCCAGCTTCTAAGATTATCTGATAGTCAATTTTATCATCTATAAAATGGGAATAATAATAATAATAACTCATGGGGATATAAAGCAAATAAAATCTATCTAGTATATTAACACTCAATAAGTTTATTATTCTTCTTATTCTTGATTCTTGTCACTCTATGCCTGAATTAACATACTGGACATGGAACAACAGACTGGTTCCAAATAGGAAAAGGAGTACGCCAAGGCTGTATACTGTCACCCTGCTTATTTAACTTATATGCAGAGTACATCATGAGAAACGCTTGGCTGGAGGAAGCACAAGCTGGAATCAAGATTACTGGGAGAAACATCAATAACATCANGTCAGAGAGTGTTTTGCCTATGTTCTCCTCTAGGAGTTTTATTGTTTCTTGTCTTACGTTTAGATCTTAGTAGAATTTAAAGTCATCCTATTTGCTTTCACTCTTTGCTTACCGTCTTGGTAGTTGTGCTCCCCAGCACCTAGAGTCTTATTTTACACACAATAGGCACTCAATAAGTATTTCTTGCCTGCATGAAAAAAAAATAAAACTCTAATATTTCAAGTTTATACAGACAAAGCATTTGGACATGCTTTGACATAAGAGCAAATAATGCAACACTGGGCATTGCAGATATAACAAAGAGATTGTTAAACACTTTGAGCCTAATGTTTATTAAAAACTACCCCTCAATTTTTCAAAAGCCCAAGTAACATGATAAGCAAAGTTTGCTTTTGACTAAGTAACAAAGATGAAGTATTTAAAGCTTTAACTGCTTTAAGTGTTTAGCTCATTTCTAGGATTAGTACTCAGGTAATGGTGCTGTTTTTTCCCGTAGTAGAATCTGCAGTCCAGAACAGTTCCCATTTTCCTGGCACACTGGTCACTTGCTTTCCCCTGTACACAGCCCAGTTAGAATGAACAGAAGAGAGAATTTTCAGGATAGAACCTTTGTTGGCCATGATTCTGGTCATTGTTATGTATTATGTGTTAATAAAACTAGCTCCAATTTAACAGGGATAAATGTTAGCCAAACTAAACTTAATCTAGTCTGCCAATACATGAGGACTCATGGCACCAGTGAGGGAGGTGGGTGGGAAGGAGAGAGGATAAAATGTAGATGACTTCTAAGTTATTATGTCTTAAAATTTCTTAGCCAAAACTTGTGGGCTAAGATGTGTCTGTGTGTGCTCAGTCGTGTCTAGCTCTTTGCAACCCCATGGATTATAGCCCACCAGGCCTCTCTGTCCATGGAATTTTCCAGGCAAGAATACTGGAGCAGGATTCCCATTTTCTACTCCAGGGGAATCTTCCTGACTCGAGGATCCAACCCGTGTCTCTTATGTCTCCTTGACTGTCAGGTGGATTCTTTACCACTGCATCAATTTCACTGAATCTGAAGAGAAAACTTATCTTTATATCAAGCATTAGGTATTTTACACATTTGATTGGCTGAACAATATATCATTGAAGATGAAGCATATAGTAATATCTATCAATGAAAACAGAGGTAATTTAATCCTTTGGTGTCCAAAAGCATCCTCTGGTGAATTTGTTTAGGGGATAATGCCTCTCATTATATAAAACAAACCTTTCCAAATTTGGAATAGAGAATAATTCTGAGAATTAAATTTCTAAATAGTAGAGTATGGCTTGAAATAGTTTCTCTCTTGTACCTTTTTAAAAATTCACATCAAAAGACACTGCTTCTCCATTAAACAGGCACTTTTTGACATAAAAATATCCCTTTTCTTTGTCAGCTTTAATACAGTTTATGTGATTCAGTGGTAAAAGAATCTGCCTGTAATGCAAGAGAGGAGGAAGTTATGGGTTGGATCCCTGGGTCAGGAAGATCCCCGGGAGGAGGAAATGGCAACCTACTCCTGTATTCCTGCCCGGAAAACCCCATGACACAGGAGTCTGGCGGCCTTCAGTCCATAGGGTGTCAGAACCAGACACGACAGAGCGACTGAGCATGCAGGCATGCAGAAATACTATAATTGTCCAGAGAAACACTACTAAAAACAAAGGAAAAGTGGAAGAGAGCAGATAAAATTTAAAATATGAGTATTAAATAATCAAGCTGACAGTCTGAGTTCTCAAACTGTCATAGTTTATCTGATTTACAGATTCAGTTTTACATGATCTGAGAAACTCAGTTGAAATTTCTCCTTTTTAAGATCTTGGACTATCTTTCGACTACCATTTTCTTCTTTGTGCCTTCCCTGTACTGTAGAAAGAGAGAGTGTGGTATGTAGCTATTTTGAAAGGAAGCAATGTGTGAAAAATCAGATGATCAGTCTTCCCACAAATAAGCATAGAAAAGCAAAATATAAAGGGCATTGAAGCCTCCCATTTCTTCCTCAATTGAGAACAAAGCATTCTTCTTTCACCGAACCAGAAAGAATAAAGCTTTAGTAGGCATTTCTCAAAGAGAACATAAATAGAACATAAATTTACTGTATGAACTTATTTTGTTGTTAAGATAAAATTATGACAACCAGTTTTCAAAACTGGTTTATCTTTTTCCCTCCATATATTTCCATGATAATTAGAATGTAAGTGGAGCTAATGGAAATTTCTCTAGGAAAAGTCTATAGTTCATGGAAATGCTAACAAGATGTCTCACCTCAATGTTATAGGGCTTACAAACTTCCCAAATGGAGCTAAATTAAGTCTTCCAATACATAAGACCTTCTAATCTCAAGGTGAAATATAGAGCTTTGGTTATAATTCAAGATAAAGCAGCCAACATAGAACTTTTACCTCTTCCCCTTCTCCCACATTATTTCAATTACTCTGTGTTTCCGTTTGGCCTCATGTTTAGAATATACCTAACATATCCTTGGTGATCAGAATTATCTGAGCATAATAAAAATGTGAACTTAAGAGACTTGCCCTGTCATTCAGTGGTTAAGAATCCTTGCAATGCAGGGGACTCTGGTTTGATTCCTGGTTGTGGAACTAAGATCCCATATGGCACAGGGCAACAAAGCCTGTGTACCACAACTAGAGAGCCCGTTCGTCACAATGAAAGATTCCACATGATGCAAAAAAATCCTAAGTGTCATAATTAAGACCTGACAAAGCCAAATGAATAAATATTTTTAAAATTGTGAACTTAAATCCAGGGTATAACACAGCAGAATATCAGAAGCTTTCCAGTCCCTGCCTCAGTAAAACTTTCAGTTCATCTCACTAAAAATAATTATATTATGTCCCTAGGAGTTCAAATAATTTCATAATCTTTGAGTGATTGTTGGGAAGGGGGGGGGCAGAAGGTGTTGAGGCTGAAAATCAAATATATTAGAACTGATTTCTTGATAAGATGGAGATAAAGGCAGTACAAATGGCATGTAAGAAATTACATGGAAGCCTAGACACAGCTTGCAGTATCTTGGAATAAATAAGTCCATAAAATAAATGGCCTTTATCAAGGGACTAAATACAAGGACTGAATACAGGTGAACATTAAAATGAGATAAAATGGGACTGCCATTCTCTAAAACATTCTGCCACCTATTTGCATCATCCTTTAAAAGTATTTTCAAACATTTTCATGGTAGAGGAACTCCAATACATAAAACAGATAAAGGCAACTCTGGTCTGGTTTGAAAGCAAGCTGGGAGACCTAGAATGCTGTTGGTTAGTCTTCCCTTCCCAATCTTCTCCTTTATTTTCACTGGCCCCTGAGATACCTCTGTGGAACCCAGGGTTCTGCAAAACATACTTTGCAGACCTTTGCATTAGTCCAGCCTGCTTATTTTGTATATGAGGAAAGTGAACAACTGAGAAGAAACAGGACCAATAGGACTAAGAGACAATGTTGTGTTTGGCAAGAGATAATGCTGTAGTTGAGACCATAGGCACTAGAGTCAGACTGTCTGGTTTTGGATTTAATTCTGCTATTTAATAAATGAGTGACCTTGAGTATTGTTTAATTTTACTTACTTCAGTTTCTCAATCTGTGAAATGCAGAAAACAAAATAGCTTAGTATGCATAAAGTACTTAGCTTAATGCCTGGCACCTATAGTGTGTGTATGTATGTATGTATGTATATAAATATATATATATATAGTGTGTGTGTGTGTGTGTGTGTGTGTAGGACTATAGCCCAGGTTATTCTGATATGCCATGCTGCCTTTCATGTACTCCAAATTAATTTTCAAGTGAATTTTGGGCTAGACCTGAGGACTGATCAAGTAACTAAAGAAGTATTTTATGAGATTTTTTTCATAAGCTCTCTTGAGCCTTGTTTTTGTGTGAACAGACCATGACGGGCTTTGGAATCAAGCAGATCAGTTTTGGATCTCGAGACTACTACTTTCTAACTCTGCATTCTTATGCAAGTTTCTTAATCCCTCTGGGTCTCAATTTCCATATTTTAAAAATGGATAATAATATCTACCTTATGGCGTAGTGGCCATGGAACAGAACTTTTTAGGGGCCAAAAGCATCATTACTCTGTGGGAGTGTGATAAGTACATTTAAGTCCTAAGAAAGGAATAAACACTAAGGAAGGAGCAAAAAAGTTTAGGATAGTCCCAGATATCCTAATCAAGAGTAGTGAGTTAAAGTGAAGCAAAGGAAATATTAGACCAAGAAGGAAAAATTGAAAGCATGTAGTATTAAACAATGAAATGATCATCCCCAAGGAAGATGTGGAAGTCGATTGGTTTGAGTCATTTCACATTGAATTGAAGTAAGGTAAAGTAGAACCTATCTGGGGAGCAATCTTTCCCTGGCTGGGAGACCAAGAAGATGAGCTAATAAGGGCTTTGCATCTGTCTTTTTTAAAAAAAAAAAAAAAAAAAAAAAAAAAAACGCTGGGAATGGAAAAGTGGAGGCACATCTGCATGGCGCCTGAGCCAGCTGGTAATGATAAGCAAAAGAAATCCACAGATAGAGAGAAGAAAAATAAAATGTAGAATAGGAATAATGGGGAAGAATTAGGAAACAGAGGTTAAGAAATAAAAGACAAAGAGAGCTAGAAAAGAAAAGAGAACAGAGGAAATCAGAAGCCAAGGAGAAAAAGGAGAAAGAATAGCTGAGAAGAGTTTTCATCACAAATAATACTGAGGTGTTACTATGCACAGTTGATGCTGATATCCACTGCTCATTAATGATACACCCTCTCATTACATAGGCCCTGTGACCTGGGCCTTGTCTTCAGAAAACAGTTGATTCCTAGCAGCTAATAAATAAACAAACCCAAGCCCAAAGACAATCTGACAGACATCTTTTTTCCTCTCTGGTGAAAAAAAAAAGTGTCATTTTTTTTCCCTCCTCTTCAAAAAGTAAACAATGCTTGTTTCTTAGAAACAGCTGGGAGTAGGAAAGAATAGGAAAGAATATCAACTGTTCTTGCCAGCCCCAGAGTTCATTCCAGGGATACAATTCCCTTTCCCAATATACTAGTTCTTTATCCAACCCATTTGCAGAGATGAAGTTTCCCACCCATCATACCTGTGCCAAAGAAAGTAGAGGCTTTTATACTTTTAAAGTCTCGAGGCTTTGGACAATTTCTATCCTGAGGTGGCACCACCTAAACAGTCTTGTACAAATGAACAAATATTTAAAGTTTGTATTTTAAAAGTACTGGGAGCATCTGCATATGACACTGACTATTTAATTCACATTGGCCTCTGTATGTTCTACTCTTGTTTCTGTTATACCCATCCCCACTCTTGCAATCTTTTATATAGCCCTGCTATTATACTCTGAGACTTCTGACAGTCCTTTGGACAGCAAGGAGATCAAACCAGTCAATCTTAAAGAAAATCAACCCTGAATAGTCATTGGATGGACTGATGCTGAAGCTGAAGCTGAACCTCCAGCATTTTGGTCACCTGATGCGAACAGCCAACTCTTTGGAAAAGTCCCTGATACTGGGAAACATTGAGGGCAGAAGAAGAGGATGTCAGAGTACGAGATGGCTGGATGTTATCACCAATGCAATAGACATGAACTTGGGCAAATTCTAGGAGATGGTGAGGGAGAGAGGCCTTTTCGTGCTGCAGTCCATGGAGTCACAAAGAGTCAGACAAGACTGGGTGACTGAACATTATACTCTGCAATCTCCTACCTCTAACTACTCATAGTGTTCAATCATCTCTCTTCATTTTCTTTCCACATGTCTCTAGAGGGAAATGTAGATGATTCTAGAAGTAATTGTAAGGTTAGCAATTATTAGTCAGAGGTCCTAGAGGACCACTTAGCAAACCATCTACCTCTTCCTACCTTAGGGAAGCTGCCCTTCTTTTGAATCTATCGGAGACCAGATTATACTTAGACCAGTGTAACATTAATAATCCTGTATTTTTCTGTGGCACTTTGTAACTTACCAAACACCTTTATATTCATTATCATATTTGAATATCAAATGTTATGACATTATAATTCAAATATTCAAATTACACTTGAAACAGAAAATAATGCTACAGACTGAACAAGACATAAATTTAGAATTTGGGGAAACAATGACAAAATTACTGAATTTAAGATGTACTTTCTAGCATGGCAGGGCTTCCCTGGTGGCTCAGTGGTAAAGAATCCACCTGCCAATGCAGGAGGTGTGGTTTCAATCCTTGGGTCAGAAAAATCCCATGGAGAAGGGAATGGAAAGGAGAAGGGAACCCACTCCAGTATTCTTGCCTGGGAAATCCCATGGACAGAGGAGCCTGGTGGGCTACAGTAGGGGTTACGAAAGAATTGGACATGACTGAGTGACTAAACAACAACTCCAAGATGGCAATCAGATATTTGTCCAGAGGCCAATGAGCAGGAATTGCATTATAAATGGTGGTATATAGGTATTTTTCTATGTTGAATTTCAGACCTCATGATTAAAATTCCCTTTCCACTATCTTGGTGATTGACTCTCAGGACTTGAATGGTGCTCTGATATTTTGGATTATTTGATCTACTTCCTCACCTGATATCTCACCCTTTCTACATTTTTCTTATCAAATGGTAATTGAGTCACTCCTTAAAAACATTCAACAGAAGCCTACTGCTTCTTGAGACATCCTATGCTTCTAAAAGTTAGCAAGACCTTCCTATTAACTTGATGTAGCTCTGTTACATCTACCTACCAAACTCTATTGTTTGAAGTTACTCTTCTCCCTCACAAGAGCCCTTCAGAAAGCTAAAAACAAGGGCCCAGACCTTCCTGTGGTCTTATTCTAGCTACTTATCCCCAAGCCCTTCTGCTCTTCATGTGGCATAGTTCAGAGTACCATTATCATCCTGGTCACAGCCCTGAAACCCCTTCAGCCTCTCTGTGGCCCTGACTAAAATGTGACTGTCAGCTGTAAGCACCATACTCCTGCTTTACTGTGTGACAGGTGAGAATCATTATGTCTGTCACCATCTACTTCCTAAATTCTGAATTCCTGTCTATGTAGCCTCATCATAAAGCTGACTCACACAGCCCTTGCTAACTGCAAACTGGTTCAGAAGATGTGCATTTAATTGAGAAAATATTTTATATCACCTTGGAAGGTCACACTTTAACCAGCTTATTCATTTCTCTCCTTAAACCATTATTACCCTGAGCAGGTCAATCCCCAGCATCATTAAACTTTCATGAATTAGAATATTTGAGCTGGAAGAGATTTTAGGAAACTGAGAGGCTCAGGGCGGTGAAATTGTTCAAGATCACAGAGGGAGTTAGTAGACAAGCATAGTCTATAAGTAAGATTCCCTAAGGCTCTGGCCAGAACTCCTTAGGGCCTTAGATAGGTCAAGCTCAGGTGACTCTTATACAGCTCTTGTCTTTTAGGACATAACTTACCAATGAAAACACAGATCCCCAAAGCTGCTGAATATTTCTCATGACCACATACCTTCCTCATGCATTGCACACTACTGTCTTGCTTCTCCAGGAGCCAAAACATGGGAAAATCTCAGGATATATTAATAAAGGCCCCCGTCACTTACATCTCTATATTCTAACAATGAAAAATTAGAAAGAAAAATTAAGGAATCAATCCCATTCACTGTTGCAACAAAAAGAATAAAATATCTAAGAATAAACCAACTTAAGGAGACAAAAGAATTGTATACAGAAAACTGTAAGACCCTGATAAAAGAAATCAAAGACAACATAAGCAGATGGAGAGATATTCCATGTTTCTGGATTGGAATAAAATCAACGTTGTGAAAATAACTATACTACCAAATGGAATCTACAGANATCTAAGAATAAACCAACTTAAGGAGACAAAAGAATTGTATACAGAAAACTGTAAGACCCTGATAAAAGAAATCAAAGACAACATAAGCAGATGGAGAGATATTCCATGTTTCTGGATTGGAATAAAATCAACGTTGTGAAAATAACTATACTACCAAATGGAATCTACAGATTCAATGCAATCCCTATCAAATTACCAATGGCATTTTTCACAGAACTAGAACAAAAAATTTCACAATTTGTATGGAAACATAAAAGACCCTTAATAGCCAAAGTAATCTTGAGAAAGAAGAATGGAACTGGAGGAATCCACTTTCCTGACTTCAGACTATACCACAAAGCTGCAACCATCAAGACAGCATGCTACTCGCACAAAATCAGAAACATAGACCAATGGAACAAGATAGAAGGCCCAGAGATAAACCCATGCAACTATGGGTAACTTATCTTTTCCAAAGGAGGCAAGAATACAGAATGGGGCAAAGATAGTCTCTTCAATAAGTGGTGCTGGGAAAACTGGACAGCTACATGTAAAAGAATGAAATTAAAACACTTCCTATCACCATACACAAAGATTACACTCAAAATAGATTGCAGACCTAAATGTAAGATCAGAAACGATAAAATTCTTAGAGGAAACCATAGGCAGAATACTTTCTGACATCAATCACAGGAAGATCCTCTATGACCCACCGGCTAGAGTAATGAAAATAAAAACAAAAATAAACAAATGGGACCAAATTAAACTTAAAAGCTTTTGCACAGCAAAGGAAACTATAAGCAAGGTGAAAAGACAGCCCTTAGAATGGGAGAAAATAATAGCAAATGAAACAACTGACAAAGGATTAATCTCCAAAATACAAAAGCAGCTCATACAAGTCAATACCAGAAAAACAAAGAACCCAATCAAAAAGTGGGGAAAAGAACTAAACAGACATCTCCCCAAAGAAGACATACAGGTGGCTAACAAACACATGAAAAGATGCTCAACATTGCTCATTATTATAGAAAGACAAGTCAAAAGTATAATGAGATATCACCTCACACTGGTCAGAATGGTCATCATCAAAAAGTCTACAAATAATAAAGGCTGGAGAGGCTGTGGAGAAAAGGGAACCCTCTTGCACTGTTGGTGGGAATTTAAATCGATACACCCATTATGGAAGACAGTATGGCGATTCCTTAAAAAACTAGGAATAAAACCACCATATGATTCAGCAATCCCACTCCTAGGCATATACCCTGAGGAAACAAAAATTGAAAAAGACACATGTATCCCAATGTTTATTGCAGCACCATTTACAATAACTGGAACATGGAAACAACCTAGATGTCCATTGACAGATTAATGGATAAAGAAGCTGTGGACCTACTGCTTTTTGGACCCACTGTCTGAGATCCTGTGGACTCCTGCCACCTGCTACAGTTTGAGATGTTGAGGAGAGCCACTCATGACTTCCAGAGTCTGGGTCAATGAAGTGATATTTTTGTAAGGCTTTTTGTTCACTATAAGGGCTCTAGGGCATGAATCAGCCTTCAGTGCATAGAACCAATCAAATATCATATGTCTTGCAGAATTTTTAACTTTCTAGTTTTAGAAACTTTACATACATACAATTGAATATTACTAAGCCATAAAAAGGAACACATTTGAATCAGTTCTAATGAGGTGGATGAACCTAGAATCTATTATACAGAGTAAAATAAGTCAGAAAGACAAAAACAAATATCATATACAAACACATATATATGGAATCTAGAAAGATGATACAGATGAAATTATTTGCAGAGCAGCAATGGAGACAGACATAGAGAACAGACTTATGGACATGGGGAGGGGGAGGAAGGAGAGAGTAGGGTGTATGGAGAGAGTAACATGGAAACTTATATTACCATATGTAAAATAGATAGCCAATGGAAATCTGCTGTATGACTCAGGGAACTCAAACAGGGACTCTGTAACAGTCTAGATGGGTGAGATGGGAAGGGAGACAGGAGGGAGGTTCAAGAGGAATAGGACATAAGTATACTTATGGCTGATTCATGTTGATGTTTGGCAGAAACCAACACTATTCTGTAAAGCAATTATCTTTCCATTAAAAATAAATAAAATTAAAAAGAATAAAGGGCCTAAGGAATCCCCAAAAATGTAAGCATATGCCAGTAATGCTGCCACTAGAAAATTAAAAATTCTGCAAGACATATGATACTTGATTGGTTCTATGTACTGAAGGCTGATGCCAGGCCCAATATCTAAGGCAAGTATTTTGGCAGAAATTCAACTGGACATTAGAATGTGAAAAGTACATTCACGCCCTAGAGCCTTTATGGTGAACAAAAAGCCTTACAAAAATATTACTTCATTGACCCAGACTCTGGAAGTCATGAGTGGCTCTCCTCAACATCTCAAACTGTAGCAGGTGGCAGGAGTCCACAGGATCTCAGACAGTGGGTCCAAAAAGCAGCATGTCCTTCAATTTTCCTTCAAGTTCATTTGGAGTGAAAACTTCTGAGTAAAGATGGCACCTTGAACATGCACATCTACTTTCATTACCTCTTGAAATCTCACTAAAGATAAAGCAAAGAGATCTTTCTTAAAGCCATACATCCAAAAGGAGGGGGGAAATAAGAGAGGGGATAGAAGCAATTAGGTTTAGCAAATAGAATGTAGATGGACAAGTAGCAGCCAACTTACCATGCTCAAGAAAACATAATCCTGGGCTTCCCTGGTGGCTCATTGGTAAATAATTCACTTGCCAATGCAGGAGACAGAGGTTTGATCTCTGATCCAGGAAGATCCCACATGCCACAGAGCAACTAAACTCATGTGTCACAACTATTGTACCTGTGCTCTACAGCCTGGAAGTCACAATTACTGAATCCAGATGCTGCAACTACTGAAGCCTGCATGCCCTAGAGCTTGTGCTCTGCAACAAGAGAAGCCACTTCAATGAGGAGCCTGTGTACCACAACTAAAGAATAGCCCCCGCTGGCCTGCAACTAGAAAAAAAGTCCATGAAGCAATGAACACTCAGTACAACCAAAAATAAAATAAATAAATAAATAAATTTTAAGAAAGAAAAAAGGAAGCATGATCCTAAGCTAGGAATGGGAGAAGCTAACAGCAAATAAGTTTTATGTTGAACCATATTCAAAAATTTCAAGAATGATGGCAACATTTAATTTGGAAGTAAGGATAAAGCAGAGTCTGTGATCAATAGGCTAAGTTATACTATGGTAACTGTAATCTCATAGGTTTAAAACATTAAAAGATTTGTTTATTGCTCACACTACATGTCTAGTGTAATCACTCAGGAAATGAGGCTTGTGGGGGCTTCATCTTGAAACAATTGCCATAGCAGAAAAAAAAAGTAACATGGTAAACCATACATTTGTTCCTAAGCATTCTGCTTGGAAATGACATGCTTCACCTGCTCACATTTCAAGGCCAAAACAATTCACATGACTGTGTTTAACCTCCAAAGGAGATTGGGAAGTGAAATGAGGAAAGCTGAATTATTGTTGTATTTCCTTAGTGTCTACCACAAAGGACGCTAAGAAAAGGGGTATTACTAAAAAACTGACAAACAGATTTGAGCACTAGATGGCACTATATACTTCCCTCATAGCTCACTTGGTAAAGAATCTGCCTGCAATGAAGGAAACCCTGGTTTGATTCCTGGGTCAGGAAGATCCCCTGGAGAAGGGAAAGACTCCAGTATTCTGGCCTAGAGAATTCCATGGACTACAGTCCATGGGGTTGCAGAGTCAGACATGATTGAGCAACTTTCACTTTTGGCACTCTATATTACCATGAATGGAATTGGGCGATTCCTTTCTTACACCCTGGCAGAGATTTGGGCATTTATTTTCTAGAGAGGGTAAAGCAAAAGATATCTTGACTGAAGGACATCAGATGTAGCTGAGGATAGGGCCATTGTACTGAACCGAAACTACCTCCCCTAAGCCTTCTTCCACTGGACTTCCAGAAAGGTGGCAGATAGGTCTTTGTCTTTTAGGCAGGAAACTGGAAGAGTATTTGGGGTAGGCAGCAAATTGACCATTTTTAAGAGAAAGGATATAACCATAACCTTAAAATGAAGTGATATAACCTTGTATAACCTTAAAATGAAGTGCAGTGATAACCTTAAAATGAGGCTCACAGTCAAGAAATCATAAATATGAATGCAAAGATTTAGTTCACTTCAGTCACTCAGTCATGTCTGACTCTTTGTGACCCCATGAACTGCAGCACACCAAGCTTCCCTGTCCATCACCAACTCCCGGAGCTTGCTCAAATTCATGTCCATTGAGTTTTTTATGCCATCCAACCATCTCATCCTCTTCCCTCTCATCCTCATCCAACCTTCTCCTCCCGCCGTTAATCTTTCCCAGCATCAGGGTCTTTCCCAATGAATCAGTTATTTGCATCAGGTGGCCAAAGTATTGGAGCTTCAGCATCAGCATCAGTCCTTCCAATGAATATTCAGGACTGATTTCTTTTAGGATTGAACTCAAAGATTACAATCAATAAAAGGAAGTAATACCAGACAACTAAGAGTTATGAAACAGCTGAGAAGACAAAAAGAAAAGGCAATTTATAGTAAATGGAGATTATGCAGGCAGAGATACAAACAAATAAGAATAGGATGTTACACAAATGAAGCACTCAGAAAACAAAAAACATCATGGAACTTAAAAACATGATAGCAAAAAATTTAAAACTTGATAGAAATTTTTGAAGATATTTGAATAAATCTCAGAAAATGGAAAAAAAAAAAAAGATAAATAGGCTATAGAAGAGAAAAGAAAATTAGAGGACCAGTCCAGAGGATATAACAACCATATGATAAGAGTTCCAAGGGAGAAAGAACATTAAAAGTAGAAGCAAGAACTATCAAACCATTAACAAATTCAAGAAAATCCCAGGACTTGGAGCAATGGGT
>SJYA01003259.1:948343-958355 GCA_006410615.1 Neotragus moschatus
TGGATATATTTTTACTATTATCACTTTTGAATTTTTTTAAATTTAAGTTCTTTATTAATCCTTTAATTTTCTTTTTATAACTACTATTACCTTGCAAAGAAAGACTCTATTTTTAAAGTAAATTTGATATATATATTTTCACAATTTTTGTGATTGATTTTGTTTTGTATTTTTAATATCGTATTTTTTAGAGTCTAACCTCTTTTCTAGATTTTTAATGTTTGCTTTTCAGAATTTGTTATCAATTTTGTACCAAGAATCTAGTCTTCAGTATCCATTTTTAATTAGGGGTGTGATTACTGGCTTAATTGCTCTCTCCCCTTTTGACTCTCCCTTTTCTCCCCCAGGTCACCTCTATCTCCTCTCTCCCCCTTATCTTCTCTGCTTAACTCTGTGACTCTCTCTGGGTCTTCTGGGCTGTGGAGAACACCTATGGAACTGATTACTGGCTAGACTGGTCTCTCCCCTTTTGACTCTCCCTCTTCTCCTCCTGGCCACCTCTATCTCCCTCTTCCCTCTTCTTTTCTCCATGTAACTCTGTGAAGCTCTCTGGGTGTCCCTCACAGTGGAGAATCTTTTCTCCCTTAATCTAGATGTTTTATCATTGGTGCTGTATGGACGGAGAACTCTTGAGGCTACTATAAGAATAAGACTGAAAGCCAGTGGCAGGAGGCTTAAATCCAAAACTTGAGAACACCAGAAAATTCCTGACTCCAGGGAATATTAATCAACAAGAGCTCATGCAAAAGCCTCCATACCTACACTGAAACCATGCTCCACCCAAGAGCCAACACGTTCCAGAGCAAGACATACCATGCTAATTCTCTAGCAACTCAGGAACACAGACCTGAGCATTAAAATACAGGTTGCCCAAAGTCACACCAAACCCACAGACACCCCAAAAGTTACTACTGGACACTTCATTGCACTCCAGAGAGGAGATACAGCTCCACACACCAGAACACAGACAAAAGATCCCCCAACCAAGAAACCTCGACAAGCCACTAGTCCAACCCCAACTACAGGAAGCAACCTCCACAATAAAGAGGAATAAAAATCTTCCAGCCTACAGAAAGGTCACCTCAAACACAGCAATCTAAACAAAATTAAAAGGTGGAAAAATATTCAGCAGGTAAAGGAGCATGATAAATGCCCAACAAACCAAACAAAAGAGGAGGTGATAGGGAGTCTACCTGAAAAAGAATTCAGAATAATGATAGTAAAGATGATCCAAAATCTTGAAAACAAAATGAAGTTACAGATAAATAGTCTGGAGACAAGGACTGAGAAGATGCAAGAAATGTTTAACAAGGACCTAGAAGAAATTTAAAGGGTCAATCAATAATGAACAATGCAATAACTGAAATCAAAAGCACTCTGGAGGGAACCAACAGAAGAATAACAGAGGCAGAAGATAGGATAAGTGAGGTAGAAGAAAGAATGGTGGAAATAAATGAAGCAAAGAGGAAAAAAGAATTAAAAGAAATGCAGACAACCTCAGAAACCTCTGAGATGATGTTAAACACACCAACATTCAAATCATTGGTGTCCAAGAGAATACAAAAAGAAAGGGAATGAGAAAATACTTGAGGAGATAATAGTTGAAAATTTCCCTAAAATGGGGAAGGAAATAGCCATGAAGTCCAAGAAACACAGAGAGTCCCAAACAGGATAAATCCAAGATGAAACACCCCAAGACACATATTTATCAACTTAACAAAGATTAAACACAAAGAACAAATATTAAAAGCAACAAGGGAAAAGCAACAAATAACACACAAGGGGATTCCCACAAGGATAACAGCTGGTCTTTAAATAGAAACTCTTCAGGCCAGAAGGGAATGGCAGGATATACTTAAAGTGATGAAAGAAAAAAACTACAACCCAGATTACTATACCCAGCAAGGATCTCATTCAAATATGAAGGAGAAATCTAAAACTTTACAGAGGAGCAAAAGCTGAAAGAATTCAGCACCACCACACCAGCTCTTCAACAAATACTAAAGGATGTTCTCTAGACAGGAAACACAGAAAAGGTTTATAAACTTGAACCCAAAGCAACAAAGTAAATGGCAACAGTATCAGACTTATAAATAATTACCTTAAATGTAAATGGGTTGAACGCCCCAACCAAAAGACAAAGACTGAATGGATGCAAAAACAACACCCCTTTATACACTGTCTTCAAGAGACCCACCTCAAAACAAGGGACACATATAGACCAAAAGTGAAGGGCTGGAAAAAGATGTTTCACGCAAATGGAGACCAAAAGAAAGCACGAGTAGCAACACTCATATCAGATAAAATAGACTTTAGAATAATGGTCATGAAAAGAGACAAACAAAGACCCTACATAATGATCAGAGGATCAATCCAAGAAAGAGATATACAAATTATAAATATATATGCACCCAACATAGGAGCGCCAGAATATATAAGGCAAATGCTAACAAGTATGAAAGGGTAACTTAACAGTAACACAGTAATAGTGGGGGGGGGCTTTAATACCCCACTCACACCTATGGATAGATCAACCAAACAGAAAATTAGCAAGGAAACACAACTTTTAAATGATACAATGGGCCAGTTAGACCTAATTGATATCTATAGGACATTTCACCCCCCAAAAATGGATTTCACCTCAAGTGCACACAAAACATTTTCCAGGATAGATCACATCCTGGGCCATAAATCTAGCCTTGGTAAATTTAAAAAAAAAATGAAATCATTTCAAGCATCTTTTCTGATCACAATGTGATAAGATTAGATGTCAACTACAGGGGAAAAAACTAGTTAAAAATACAATGGTATTTTACTCAGACATTAAAAAGAATGCATTTGAACCAGCTCTAATGAAGTGGATGAAACTGGATCCTACTATAGAGAGTGAAGTAAGTCAGAAAGAAAAACACCAATACAGTATATTAACACATATATGTGGAATTTAGAAAGATGGTAACGATGACCCTATATGCAAGACATCAAAAGAGGCACAGAGATAAAGAACAGACTTTTGGACCATGTGGGAGAAGGCAAGGGTGGGATGATTTGAGAGAATAGCATTGAAACATGTATATTATCATATGCAAAATAGATCGCCAGTCCAGGTTCGATGCATGAGACAGGGCACTCAGGGCTGGTGCACTGGGATGACCCTGAGAGATGGGATGGGGAGGGAGGTGGGAGCGAGATTTAGGATGGGGAACACATGTACACCCATGGCTGATTCATGTCAATGTATGGCAAAAACCACCACGATATTATAAAGACATTAGCCTCCAATTAAAATAAATTAATTAAATTTTAAAAATAAATTAAAAATAAAAGAACAAATCCACCTTAAGCGTTCCTGTTTTCCTTGTAACATTAAAATGTTCTTTATTATACTCCTCACCATCTGATATCTATGGTTTATTTGTTGTTTCTCTTCCCCTCAAGGAAAGGTAGCTCCCTAAAGGCAGAGACTTATTCTATTGCCTTCACAGCTGTATTTCCAAAGGTAACTATAATCTTGGGGTAGTAACAATGTACTCAAAAATGTCTGTGAAATTAATATACCTCATAATAAGTCTTTGCTACTCAGAAAATGGCATCTCACTATGCCTATTTGCTCAGAACAAAAGCCCCCAGAATTATACCTCATCCTTCTCTTTCTCTCATTCTCTACATTNTGGGATTCTCCAGGCAAGAATACTGGAGTGGGTTTCCATTTCCTTCTCCAGTGCATGAAAGTGAAAAGTCAAAGTGAAGTTGCTCAGTTGTGTCTGACTCTTTGTGACCCCACGGGCTGCAGCCAATCAGGCTCCTCCATCCATGGGATTTTCCAGGCAAGAGTACTGGAGTGGGGTGCCATTACTACAATATTATAAAGTAATTAGCCTCCAATTAAATCACTGAGTTAGAGATAGCTTCAACCGAAAAGGGAACCACCAGCTGAAGTGACTTGGTATTTACTTTTTATGAAGCATTCTAGTCCACCGCAGCCATGAAATTAAAAGACGCTTACTCCTTGGAAGGAAACTTATGACCAACCTAGAGAGCATATGCAAAAGCAGAGACATCACTTTGCCAACAAAGGTCCGTCTAGTCAAGGCTATGGTTTTTCCAGTAGTCATGTATGGATGTAAAAGTTGGACTGTAAAGAAAGCTGAGTGTCAAAGAATTGATGCTTTTGAACTGTGGTGTTTGAGAAGACTCTTGAGAGTCCCTTGGACTGCAAGGAGATCCAATCAGTCCATCCTAAAGGAGATCAATCCTGGGTGTTCAGTGGAAGAAATGATGTTGAAGCTGAAACTCCAATACTTTGGCCACTTGATGTGAAGAACTGACTCATTGGAAAAGACCCTGATGTTAGCAAAGATTGAGGGCAGGAGGAGAATGGGATGACAGAGGATGAGATGTTTGGATGACATCATCAACTCAACGGACATAAGTTTAGGTAGACTCTGAGAGTTGGTGATGGACAGGGAGGCCTGGTGTGTTGCAGACCATGGGTTCACAAAGAGTTGGAGACAACTGAGTGACTAAACTGAACTGANTTAGCAAAGATTGAGGGCAGGAGGAGAATGGGATGACAGAGGATGAGATGTTTGGATGACATCATCAACTCAACGGACATAAGTTTAGGTAGACTCTGAGAGTTGGTGATGGACAGGGAGGCCTGGTGTGTTGCAGACCATGGGTTCACAAAGAGTTGGAGACAACTGAGTGACTAAACTGAACTGAACTAGTCCACTATTTATGTGATAATTTTGGTTCCATGACTATTTTTCTGGGTTATATTTTTATTGTACCAGGTATTTCGATTTTGGTTATAGCAATAATAAGAATCTTATACTTCCTTTACTATCTAGTGCTTCTCCATCTCTGGAATGGATGTTTGATTATGGTGTAGTAGGTGGAAATGTGTGAACCAGATGTAGAAGAGTGATGGAAAACTAAGTGGATCCTTACAAATAGTGGAGATGGAGGAGGGGAGCTTAGTAATTTGCATACTTTAAAAAATTAAATCAGGAAAAAAAACCAAAAAGGACTCAGTTCATATGTAATAGATGGAACTTTCTAATTAGCTGTGCCAGATATCTGTCTGTTAGTATCTCAAACCCTAAAGGTTGCCCTCATCTCCCATAATTCCTGGGTATAAGAGGATTGGTTTCCTTGGTTAGAAGAGCAACTTCCTTTTAAAACATTTGCAAGATATACCTATGACTGATTCATGTTGATGTATGGCAGAAACCAATACAATATTGTAAAGGAAATATCCTTCAATTAAAAATAAATAATTTATTTAAATGTGAAAGATCCTGTTTTCATGAATTTAACCTCTTTTGGGGTAGGCATGATACAATTACAGGATTAAGAACATCACTTTCAATGATTTACTGCTTGTTTGTTTCAGAGTAGACCATAATTAAAGAGATATTTTAAAACTGTGTTTTAGATTCTTTAAAGTTCTAAAGGAATCTTCTACTTCTTGAATAGGTGACTTGGGGAAGTCAGTATAAAAAAGTACCTCAATATCTTCAATATAAGGTAGAAACTTATTGCCATTCAGTCTTTATTTCCTCTAAGATGTATTTTGCCCAAATAAGGAAGCACCCAGTTTGTTCACTCAATAGAAGTATTATTTTAAATAGTGTTATTTTTAAATTTTTATTTATTTATTTCTGATATACAAGCAACTCCTGCAGCTCAATTCCAGAAAAATAAATGATCCAATCAAAAAATAGGCCAAAGAACTAAACAGACATTTCGCCAAAGAAGACCTACAGATTGCCAACAAACATATGAAAAGATACTCAGCATCACTTATTATCAGAGAAATGTAAATCAAAACCACAATGAGGTACTATTTCACACCAGTCAGAATGGCTGCTATCCAAAAGTCTACAAGCAATAAATGCTGGAGAGGATGTGGAGAAAAGGGAACGCTCTTACACTGTTCGTGGGAATGCAAACTAGTACAGCCACTATGGAGAAAAGTGTGGAGAGTCCTTAAAAAACTGGAAATACAACTGCCGTATGACCCAGAAATTCTACTGCTGGGCATACACACCGAGGAAACCAGAATTGAAAGAGACACATGTACCCCAATGTTCATTGCAGCACTGTTTACAATAGCCAGGACATGGAAGCAACCTAGATGTCCATCGGCAGATGAATGGATAAGACAGCCATGGTACAGATGCACAATGGAGTATTACTCAGCTATTAAAAATAATACATTTGAATCAGTTCTAATGATGTGGACGAAACTGGAGCCTATTATACATAGTGAAGTAAGCCAGAAAGAAGAACACCAATATAGTATACTAACACATATATATGGAATTTAGAAAGATGGTAACAATAACCCTATATGTGAGACAGCAAAAGAGGCACACATGTATAGAACAGTCTTTTGGACTCTGTGGAAGAGGGCAACGGTGGGATGATTTGGGAGAATGGCATTGAAACACGTATATCATCATACGTGAAACAGATCGCCAGTCCAGTTTTGATGCATGAGACAGGGTGCTCGGGTTGGTGCACTGGGATGACCCAGAGGGATGGAATGGGGAGGGAGGTGGGAGTGGGGTACAGGATGGGGAACACAAGTACACCCATGGCTGATTCATGTCAGTGTATGGCAAAAACAATCACGATATTGTAAAGTAAATACCCTCCAATTAAAATAAATAAATTTATATTAAAAAATAAATAAAAGTAAAATATACACACAAAAAATAATTAATAAAATTTTATTTATTTATTTTTGGCTATGCTGGTTTTTTGTTTCTGTGATCGGGCTTTCTCTTGTTGAAAGCAGGCACTATGCTTTGTTGAAGTGCATGAATCTCTCATTGTGGTGATTTCTCTTATTGTGGAGTACATGCTCTAAGTGTGCAGGCTTCAGTAGTTGCAGCAGGTGGGCTCAGTAGTTGTGGTGTGCACACTTTAGAGTGTGTAGGATTCGGTTGTTGCAGCACACAGTCTCAATAGTTGTGGCACATAGGCTCAGTAGTTGCAGCTTGTGGGCTCTAGAGTGCGGGCTTAGTGGTTGTGGCTTCTTATCCACTGTGCCACCAGGGAAGTCCTAAAATAGTGATATTTTAGAAGCAACCTAACTGTCACATCTTAGAAGAAGCAACAATTAGCATATGCTACACTCATATAAAGATTATTCCAGCCATTAAGAATGATAAATTAATAATGTTTCAAATTATAGAGCATGGAAACATGTTTATTATATATAAGTGATAAAAACTAGAATTCTAGATTATATGTACCATATGATCATAATTCTGTTTAATTTGTACAATGAAAACACACTGGAGAGACTTGCTTCAAACTTTTAACAGTAGTTCTCTCTCTTGTTTATGGGATTATGGATATTTATTTTCTTCTTTAATCTTCTCTGTAATTTCCAAATTTTCTATAAAAAGGAGGTGCATATTTTATAGCTATGGAAAGGTTACTGAAAAAAAAAGAGAAACATGAAGAAAAGAAACAGAGAAAAGATCACGGGATCTGCTTCACCTTCCTTTCCTATATAATCAAGAAAACCTGGGCAGGGAATTGTTAGGGATGAGTTCCAGGAACCTTAGACACAAATCTCAGGCTGAGATGCAAGTAACTTTTAAAAATAAAATGTTTGCTACAATTGTAGGTGTTTTTCGAAAGCAAAGGGTGGGAGGAAGGAATGGTTTTATTTTAGTGGAACAATACTGCCACCAAAAGAAAAATATTAAAGAAACCTCCATGGCAAGAAGGAGAAAAAGAAAAGAAAGGAGAAAGAGGCTTTTTAGGTAGACTAACCCTGACTTTGCCAAAGTCACTCACCAGAGATCATAAGGGAACCAGTCTTAACCCTCTCAATAGTTGATAATAAACTGGTTATAGTTGGCCTACTCTTGAGCCATTTAAGTGGCTGGAGTGAAGGGTAGATCTCTTAAAAGGCAAGGAGTCTTCATCAGAGAAAATAAGAGAATTTTTAACAAGTGGATGGAATGATGGGATGTGTTAAGAGATCAGATCAGAATTAACATCTCTGAGGGAATCATTGAACAGCAGTTGTTAAACTGTGCTCCATGAAGTGCAAGGGATTGAGTGAAAGTGATTCAAGAAGGTTCTCATTTTAACCAGTAAGTCTCCCATTTATAATTTTTATTATATAAAAATTGTATTGTATTGTATTAATTTCCATATGTAATCTTATTTATTTAAAGAGTAATAAGAATATCCAAGGGCTTCCCTGGTGGCTCAGTCAGTAAAGAATCCACCTGCAATGTGGGAGACCTGGGTTTGATCCCTGGGTTGGGAAGATCCCCTGGAGCAGAACATGGCAACTCACTCCAGTATTCTTGACTGGAGAATCCCCATGGACAGAGGAGCCTGGTGGGCTACGGTCCATGAGGTCACAAAGAGTCAGACATGACTGAGCAACTAAGTACAAGAATATCCAAACCACTTGGCCTAATATGTGTGCTTAGTCAATCAGTCATATCCGACACTTAGCAATCCCATGGTCTAGAATATCACTTTTTTTGACATGGGCTTTTATATGCTTATAGGATCATGATGTATGGGAGGTTCAGTTGAGTCTGTGGAAATAAGACCGCAGCAATTATCTCTCTCACTTGGTCCTTTCCCCACAATTAGATGAAATCAGTGTATCCTTAGGTTCATTTATCTTTTGGAAAACACTCCATTCTGAGGTGTTCTGGAAATGAGAGGTAGATTCCCATGCTGGCATTAGACCTAAACATGGTACTATTGGAAATTCAAAATTCACTTCCCAATTTATCATTTGGGGTTACTATGACAAGGCACAGGAGGTATCAGGAAGATGAAAGTCCTGACTGTTTTATGTAGTGGAATGATATAGAAAAGGTTCCATTTTCATTAGAATAAAGGTTTCTAATATTCATCATTTAAAAAGAAAAAAAATGAGGGTCAGTCCAAGTACAAAAACATAAATGAATCTACAGTAATTAAAACAATGTGATAAACATAATTAACACTGCTGTATTTTATATGTAAAAGTTATTAAGAGAGCAAATCATAAGAGTTTTCATTATTAGGAAATTTTTTATATTTCTTTAATTTTATATCTATAGAAGATCAAGGATATTAACTAAAATTGTGATAGTTAATTCATGCTGTAAATCAAATCATTATGCTGTGCACCTTAAATTTATACAGTTCTATGTGTCAATTACATCTCAATAAAACTGGAAGAAAATAATAAGATGTATGTACAGAAATGGTCTGACAAAGTACTGGAACAGGAAAAGGTCTAAAATATATTCAAGTTTGTATAATTTAGTATATGTATATAATACAAGCAATATTTAAAATTATTAGGTAAAATATGAGCTAACAACTTTTAAAATAAATTAACTTGGCTTTTAACTTCATTTATTATACTGAAATAAATTCATATAGTTAAATATATTAAATGTATAAAATGAAACTACACAGCTGTAAAGTTTATTTGTATATATTTTATAATTTTGTAAATATTTTATAATTATGATTTAGAGAAAGATTTTTCCTAAATATTACCTAAAAGCCACAAACTATAATGGAAATAATTGACAGATTTGACTAAGATGATTATAAGGCTCCTTAATAGGTAAATGACAAGAATGATAATAGAATAAATAAAATAAAAATACATGTACAACACTGGAAATAAATTGTAATATACACATAGGCAAAGATGAATATATCTAGTGCCAGAAGATCTTCTTGCAGTTAATGAAAGGATTTGTGAATAGTTAACTTATACTGTTAAACTAGGATAAAAATAATCTCAAGATTTCAGTAGTTTACAACAATAAAGATTTACTTCTTGTTCAGGCTCCATGTCCCTCTCAGGGGACTCAACTGTGGCTCTTCTCTCCTCATCTTCACTCCAAAATCCAGACTGAAAGAGAAGCAGCCCTTATTTAAGACACTGCTGACCTTGTGGAAGAGGACAGTTGGTGGACCATACAGTCTTAAATCTTTCTCCCAAGTGGTATACGTC
>SJYA01003259.1:967004-990440 GCA_006410615.1 Neotragus moschatus
GGACCTCATGGCTTCAATGAACTACCCCCACCCTCTTGGTGCCACCAAACACTTATGCATTTGATGCCCTGTACCACTAGACCCTGGATCACAGTACACTCCATCATGCCCCCACCCATAGATAAGTCTTCTCTTACCAAGATCAGTCCATAAAGTCTAGAAGTGACTGCTTCTTCAAATGAAGAGACATACACAAAACTATAGATACCATGAAAAATCAGGGAAACATGATTTTACCAAATGAATACAGCAAATCTCCAGTACAGACCCAAAAAATGGAGATACAGAATTTTCCTTGCAAAGACTTCAAAATAATTGTTTAAAGATGCTCAGAGAACACATTAACAATTTAACCATATCAGCAAAACAATACAAGAACAAAATAAGTCCAATAAAGAAGTAGAAAATAGTAATAAAAAAGAAAATTTTAGAGCTGAAGAATACAATGATTAAACTGAAGAATTCAATAGAGAGTTTAAATAGAAGACAATCAAAAAAGAATCATTCACTTTGAAGATATCATTTGAAATTATCAAGTCAGAGGTACAAAATGGAAAAAAAAGAATGAAAAGGTGTGAGAAAGCCTGTGGGTTTTATGGGACATCATATAGGGAACAATGTGTATATCACTGAAGTACCAGAAGGAGAAAAGAGGGAGTAACAAGTAGAAAGTTAATTTAAAGAGATAGTGGCTAAGAACTTCCCAACCTTGGCAGAGATTAGAACATCAAAGTTCATAAAACTAATAGATCACTCCCCACCAAATTTAACCTAAAATGATCTTCTTCAAGACAAATTATAATAAGACTGTCTAAAATCAAAGAGAAACTTTTAAGGCTTTTAAGGCAGCAAGATTAAAAAAATGTTTTTATGATACAACGTAAACCCCATAAGGCTATCAGTGGATTTGTCAGCAGATACCTTACAGGCCAAGGGAAAATGGAATGATATATGCAAAGTACAGAAAGAAGGAAACTACAAACCAAGAATATTTCACCCAGGAAAGTTGTCCATCAGAAACAAAAGCAAGATGAAAACTTTTCCCAAACAAACAAAAAGCTGAGGAAGTTCATCACCACTAGACCTGTCACACAAAAAATGCTGAAGGGATTTGTTCAAGCTGAAATAAGAGGATGTTAAATAGTGCATGAAAATAAATAACACACTGGTAAAGGCAAGTATATGGTCAGATTAAGAATACTCAAGTACTGTAATATCATGGTGTATTAACAAGTTGAATTTAGTATAGATATTGAAGGACAAATGTACTAAAAACAGCTATAGCTACAATAATTTGTTAACAGATAAACAATATAAAATGATATGAAGTGTGACATAAAAGCCATAAAAAAGTGTAGGGTGGAGAAAGTATAAAGTTTCTGTATATGATCAAAGTTAAATTATTATCAACTTAAAATATACCTTTATATCTATAAGATGTTTCAACTATACCCTAGGATAACCACAAAACAAAAATGTATAGATATACAAAAAAGAAAGTCAACATTTACCACTATAGAAAATTATCAACTCATGAAAGAAGACAGCAAGAGAAGAACAGAGCAACAAAGATTCTACAAAACAGCCAGAAAATAATTATCAAGAAGGCAATAGCAGGTCCTTACTTATCATGATTACTTTAAATGTAAATAGACAATGTTCCTATTCAAAAGGCACAAAGTAGTTGAATGGATAAAAAGAAAAGTCCTAGCTATATGCTTTCAACAGGAGACTCAGAGTCACTTAAGCTTATAAGACACATATAGGCTCAAATTGAAGGGATTGGAAGAAAAGATAAGCCATGCAAATGAAAACAAATGGAGAGCAAGGATATCTACTCTTATATCAGACAAAGCTAACTTTAAGTCAAAAACTGTAACAAAGACAAAGATGGTCATTTATATAATGATAAAGTGATTAATTCATCAAAAATATAACAATTGTAAATACATGTGCATCTAATATGAGTACACTTTATATATAAAGCATATACTAACAGATCAAAAGCAAGTAATAGGCAACAAAACAATAATAGGGGACTTCATCTCCTCACTTTTAACAATGAATATATCATCCAGAAAAAAATTAATAAGGAAACATCAGACTTAAAATATACTTTAGACAAAATGGGCTGAACAGATATACACAGCATATTCCATCCAACAGCAGAAGAAAACACGCTATTCTCAAGCACACACTGAATAGTTAAGTAGCAAATGTTAGACACCAAAACAAGTCTCAACATATATAAAAGACTGAAATTATGTCAAGTAACTTTTCTGTCCGGATGGTATGAAACTAAAAATCAACAACAGGAGGAGAGCTAGAAAATTCATATATATGTGGAAATGAAAATATACTAAACAGTCAATGAATCAAAGATGAAATTAACAATTCTAGATCTAAAATTTATTGTTGCTGTTTAGTTGGTAAGTCGTGCCCAACTCTTTTGCAATCCCTTAGGCTGTAGCTTGCTGGGCTCCTCTGTGCATGGGATTTCCCAGGCAAGAATACAGGAGTGGGTTGCCATTTCCTTCTCCAGGGCATCATCCCAGTCTGGGGATCAAAACTGCATCTCCTGCATTGGGAGGTGGATTCTTTACCCCTGAGTCACCTGAGAAGCCCCCTAAAATTTATAGGAAATCACAAAATACCTCAAACAACCAAAGCAAGTCTGAGAAAGGATAAAGTAGGAGTCATAGCATTTCCTGATTTCAAGCTATACAATAAAGCTATAGTAATCAAAACAGTATGGTACTGGCATAAAAACAAATTGACCAATGGAACAAAATTGAGATAACAGAAATACATACTGTCAACTAATATTTGACAATGGAGCCAAGAATACTCAATGGAAAATAGACAAGCTCTTCAATAAATGTTGAAATTGGATATTTACATGGAAAAGAATGAAAGTAAGCCCTTTATTACATTACTCACAAAATCTAAATCAGAATGCATTAAAGACTTAAACATAGGGCCTCAAATCATAAAACTTCTAAAAAATATAGGGAAGAAGCAACTTGACACGGGTCTTGGCAATGATTTTTTGGATCTGACATCTAAAGCACAAGCAATAGAATAAAAAATTAAAAAGTAAGAATATAAAATGCTAAAAATCTTCCGTACAACAAAAGAAAAAATAAAGTGAAAAGACATCCTGTCAAATAGAAAAAATACTTGTAAACCATATATCTGATAAAGGGCTAATAATCAAAATATATAAAGAAATCATACAACTCAATAGCAAAAAAAAAACAAACCCAAAAAAAGACAGGAAAACAACAGCAGTAACAACAACAAAAAAACTCCTAAACCAATCTGTTTACAAAATAGGCAGAGGATCTGAATATACATTTTTCTAAAGAAGACATATATATGGTCAAAACATACATAAAGAGATGCTCAACATCACTAATCTTCAAAGAAATGCAAATCAAAAGCATGAGATATCACTTCACACCTCTTTGAGTGTTTATTTTCAGAAAGACAGGAAATAACTGGCCATGTGGATATGGGGAAAGAGGACCCTGGTGCACTATTTTGCAGATTGTAAATTGATAAAGCCAGTAGGGAAAACACTGTGAGGGATTCTCAAAATTAAAAAGAACTACCATATGATCTAGCAGCTCCACTTCTGTGAATATATATCCAAAGGAAATGTGAGCACTAACTCAAAAAGATACATGCACCCTGATGTTAATAACAGCATTATTTACAATACCCATTACATGGAAACAACCTAAATGTCCATTGATGGATGAATGAACAAGGAAGTTGTGGTATAAATAACAATGTAATTCAGCCATTAAAAATTATGAGGCAATCCTACATGTGTGGCAACATGGATAGATCCTGAAGGCATTATGCTAAGTGTAATGTCAGACAAAAAATGATCTCATTAATATGTGAAACCTAAAAAAAAGCAAGAACAAAACCCATAGAAAAAGAGATAAGATTTGTGGTTACTAGAGGTAGAGAGTGGGGGAGGGGAATATGATCAGGAATTAGAGGAATATGATCAAAAGGTAGAAACTAACAGGTATAAGATAAATAAGTACAAAGGATGTAATTTACAGCATGATGACTAGTTACTACTTGTATAATATTTATGAAAGTTTTTAGAGGGTAAATACTGAGTTCTCATTATGAAGATAATTTCTTCCATTTCTTCTATTGCATCCATATGAGATGATGAATGTTAACTAAATTTATGTGGTAATCATTTGCAATATATATAAATCAAACTTCTATGCTATATACCTGAAACTCACACACCACATAAAAAACTAAAATAAAAACAGATTAAAGTTCTATATGTAAAACCAGAAATGGTAAAATACCTAGAAGAAAACATAGGTAGAAACACTGACACAAATTATAGTAAGATTTTTGGACCTGTCTCCTAAAGCAAAAGAAGCAAAGGCAAAAATAAATAAATGGGACCTAATTAAACTTAAATGATTTTTCACAGTAAAAGAATCCATTGACAAAACAAAAAGTAAGCCTACTGAATGGGAAAAAATATTTGCAAATGATAATGCTGATTAAGAGTTGATATTTAAAATATAAAAGCAGTTCATACAACTCAATATTTAAACAGAAAAGGCAAAAAACAGGCAGTACCAAGATGGCAGAGAAATAGGATAGGGAAATCACTTTCTCTCCCACAAATACATCAAAAGATTATCTCTGTGTGGAGCAACTTCCACAAAACAAATTCTGAACGCTGGTGAAGGACCCCAGATACCCAGAAAGGAAACCCAATCACTTCAAAATGAGGTAGGACAAAAGATAAAGACAAAAAGAGAGACAAAGGATTTAGGGACAGAGACCCGTCCTGGGGAGGGAGTCATGAAGAAGTTTCCACACAATAGAAAACCCTCTCACAGGTGGGGTCAGTGGGGAACTCTGGAATCTCAGAGGGCAATATAGTTGAGTTTAGTTCAGTTCTGTCGCTCAGTCATGTCCGACTCTTTGCAATCCCATGAATCGCAGCACACCAGGCCTCCCTGTCCATCACCAACTCCCAGAGTTCACTCAAACTCATGTCCATCGAGTCAGTGATGCCATCCAGCCATCTCATCCTCTATCGTCCCCTTCTCCTCCTGCCCCCAAACCCTNTAGCTCAACTGGAATTCCATCACCTCCACTAGCTTTGTTTGTAGTGATACTTTCTAAGGCCCACTTGACGCGTCCCTCAAAAAAATCACCACAGAAATCACATGGAAGGGCAATTACCAGCTG
Source organism: Neotragus moschatus (assembly GCA_006410615.1). Classification (NCBI taxonomy): domain Eukaryota; kingdom Metazoa; phylum Chordata; class Mammalia; order Artiodactyla; family Bovidae; genus Neotragus; species Neotragus moschatus. The sequence continues at coordinate 972,252 of SJYA01003259.1, forward strand.
AGAAGCAGCTTACACGCTCTTGTCTTCCCACAGCAAGTGGGGGTTGGGTGCGGAGGCGTGGGCTTCATCATCAGTTCTTAGGGTGAAAACCAGGGTTGAATGCCCTGAGAACACTCTAAGGGGACTAACATGACACAGCAACCCAAACCATGGGAATGCCAGAGAAACAAAGAAAAACAAAGGATCTTTCCTATAGGAGGGCTCTAACACCACACTGTGATCCCTGGTGCACTCACAGAACAATCACTAGGATTGCACCCTAGCGAATACTGAAAGAGAGCAAGCCAGCTGCCATTTATGGCCCTTCCTACCCAGAGGCAGAGAGGCAGGTGCATGACAGCCAGAGGTGGAAGGCAAGGGGCCATTGCAATCTCAGCCCCAGAGACTGCACCTCCCACCAAGCTGTGAGCAGGCTGCCAGTCACTAACCATGTCTGTTTGGGAACCTGGACTGTTCATATCTGCTTGAAGTGTCACAACCTGAGACCAGCTCCCCTGTGAAGACGCAGGGCCCACTTGAGACTGTCCTCACAGTGCATGTGGAATCAAGTGGCTTAGATCTGGGAGGTGCATGAGAGGCAAGGCCCACCTGGAACTGTGTCCTTGCCTTGCACCCAGGAACCTCACTGATTTGGACCTGGGAAGTGCATGAGACTCAAGGCCCACCTGGGAATGTGCCCTTGTGGAGTATCCTAGAGCCTGAGTGGCTTGGAACTAGGGAGTGCATGATGTTTGGGGCTGTGGCAACCCAAGTGTGATCCATCCACTGCAAGTGTTCCCCACACATGACAGAAGTGTTTGTTGGCAGAGTTCTCCCTCCCACAGCACAACTGAGCAAGTGAGACCAAATAAGTGGTCACTTTTACCACAACCCCTTGTGTCAGAGTGAAGCTTAGACACTAAAGACACTTGCAAACAGAGGAGACCAAACTAAGCAAACAAGGGGGAACCGCCCAGGAAGTGACAGGTGAAACAGATTAAAACCCTGAAATTAATCTGCAGCTGTGCATTTGAGGGACAACAGTAGACTTTGAAAACAAGTACAAGCTGTAACAAAGGACTATCTGACACCAAATTGACTTCACACTGCCCACAGCAGGCCAGAAAAGTTCCTGGATATATTTTTATTATGCTTAAATTAAAAAAAAATTAGTTCCTTATTACTCCTTTAACTTTCATTATTTGTAGACTACTGTTACCTTTCCAAAAAAAAACCCTTATTTTTAAAACAAATTCCATATACATTTTTTAATTTTTTGTGATTGATTTTTTTTCTATATGGCATTTTGACAATCTAATCTCTATTGCAAGTTTTTAATTACTGCGTTTTGGTATTTGTCATTAATTTTGTATATTTTAGAGGCTAATACTTAGTATCAATTTTTGCTTAAGGATTTGATTACTGGCACAATTACTCACTTCCCTTTTGAAACTTCCTTTTCTCCTCCTGGTCACCTCTATTTCCCTCCTCCCACTTATATTGTCTATAAATCTGTGAATTTCTTTGGGTGTTTCTGGCTGTGGATAGTTGTTTTACCAAGTGGTTTTTTCTTCTTTGTTGTGTGGATGGAGAAGTCTTGAGACTACTATAAGAGAGGTTCTGAAATCCAAAGATAGGAGGCACAACTCCAGAACTTTGTACCATCATAGAATTTCTGACCCCAGGGAACATTAATAGACAAAGCCCATCAAAAAATCTCCATAACTACATTGAGACAGGCTCCACCCAAGAACCAGCAGGTTCCAGCGCAAGATACCCCAGGCTAATCCTCCAGCAAAACAGGAACACAACCCTGAACACTAAAAGACAGGTTCCCCAAAGTCATACCAAACCCACAGATACCCTAAAACTCACTATTGGACACTGCACTGCACTCCATAGAAGACATCCAGCTCCACCCACCAGAATACAGACACAAGTTCCCCCAACCAGGAAACCTTGAAAAGCCTCTGGTCCAACCCCACCCACAGGGAGGAGACTCCACAATTAAAAGAAACTACAACTCTCCAGCCTGCAGAAATGGGACCCGAAACACAACAAACTAAACAAAATGAAAAGGCAGAGAAGTATCCAGCAGGTGAAGGAACATGATAAAAAGCCATCAAACCAAACAAGAGGAGGTGATAGGGAGGCTATCTGAAAAAGAATTCAGAATAATTATATTAAAGATGATTCAAAATCTTGCAAACAAAATAAGAGTTACAGATAAATAGACTAGACACATAAATTGAGACAATGCAAGAAATGTTTAACAAGGATCTAGAAGAAATAAATAATGGTCAATTAGTAACAAAAATGCAATAAAGGAGATTAAAAAAACTCTGAAAGGAACCAGTGGTAGAGGAACTGAGGCAGAATAAAGGATATGTGAGCTGGAAGATAGAATGGTGCAAATAAATGAAGCAGAGCAGAAAAGAGTAAAAAGAAATGAGGAGAGCCTCAAAGCCCTTTGGGACAATGTTAAACAGCACAACATTTGAATCACAGACATCCCAGAAGGATAATACAAAAGGAAAGGGCATGAGAAAAATTTTGAGGAGATAATAGTTGAAAATTTTCCTAAAATGGGGAAGGAATTAGTCACACAATTCCAAGAATCCCAGAGAGTCCCAAACAGGATAAATCCAAGGTGAAAAATGCCAAGAGACATAATAATCAAACTAACAAAAATTAAATACAAAGAGCAAATATGAAAAGCAGCAAGGGAAAAATAATAAATAATATACAAGGGGATCCCCATAAGGATACCAGTTGATCTTTCAACAGAAACTCTGCAGGCCAGAAGGGAATGACAGGATACACATAAAGTGATGAAAGGGAAAAAACTACAACCAATATTACTCTATGAGGCAAGGANGAAAAATAATAAATAATATACAAGGGGATCCCCATAAGGATACCAGTTGATCTTTCAACAGAAACTCTGCAGGCCAGAAGGGAATGACAGGATACACATAAAGTGATGAAAGGGAAAAAACTACAACCAATATTACTGTATCAGGCAAGGATCTCATTCAGATTTGAAGGAGAATCAAAAGCTTTACAGGCAAGCAAAAACTGAGAGAATTCAGCAGCACCAAACCAGCTTTTCAACAAATACTAAAGGAATTTCTCTAGACAGGAAACACGGAAAAGGTTTATAAAAACGAACCCAAAACAGTAAAGTAAATGGTAACAGGATCATACTTACCAATAATTACCTTAAAGGTAAATGGGCTAAATGCTACAACCAGAAAATAAAGACTGACTGAATGATACAAAACAAGACCCTTGTATAGGCTGTCTACAGCAGACCCACATCAAACCTAGGGACACATATATATTGAAAGTGAGGGGCTGGAAAGATATTTCATGCAAATAAAGATCAAAACAAGTGGGAGTGGCAATAATCATATCACATAAAATAGACATTAAAATAAGGTACCTTAGATTAACAAGGACACTACATAATGATCAAGAGTTCAATCCAAGAAGATTAAACAATTATAAATATATATGCACCCAACATAGGAGTATCTCAACACATAAGGCAAATGCTAACAACTATTAAAGGGAAAATTGACAGTAACACAATAGTGGGGGACTTTAATACCCCACTCACGCCAATGGACAGATCATGCAGACAGAAAATAAACAAGGAAACATAAGCTTCAAATGATACATTAAACCAGTTAGACCTAATTGATGTCTACAGAGCATTTCAACCAAAAGCAATCAGTTCAGTTCAGTTCAGTTGGTCAGTCATATCGAACTCTTTGTGACCCCATGAACCACAGCACACCAGACCTCCCTGTCCATCACCAACTCCCTCAGTTTACCCGAACTCATGTCCATTGAGTCAGTGATGCCATCCAACCACCTCATCCTCTATCGTCCCCTTCTCCTCTTGCCCTCAATCTTTCCCAGCATCAGGGTCTTTTCAAATGAGTCAGCTCTTCTCATCAGGTGGCCGAAGTACTGGAGTTTCAGCTTCAACATCAGTCTTTCCAGTGAACACACAGGACTGATCTCCTTTAGGATGGACTGGTTGGATCTCTTTGCAGTCCAAGGGATTCTCAAGAGCCTTCTCCAAAACCACAGTTCAAAAGCATCAATTTGGCACTCAGCTTTCTTTATAGTCCAACTCTCACGTCCATACATGACTACTGGAAACACCATAGCCTTGACTAGATGGACCTTTGTTGATAAATAGTTTTCACCTTTTTCTCAAGTGCACATGGAACATTCTCCAGGATAGATCACATCCTGGGCCACAAATCTAGCCTTGTTAAATTTAAAATCATTGAAATCATTTCAGGCATCTTTTCTGATCACAATCCTGTAAGATTAGACATCAACCACGTTAAAAATAAAAAATAAAAAAACACAAACACATGGAAGCTAAACAACATGCTTCTGAATAAGCAACAGATCACTCTGGAAATCAAAAAAGAAGTCAAAATATGCATAAAAACAAATGGTAATGAAAATATGACAACCCAAAACTTACAGGATTCAGTAAAGCAGGGTTTAGAGGGAAGTCCATAGCAATACAGGCCTCCTTCAAGAGACAAGAAAAACGTCAAATAAACAACCTAATGTTAGACCTAAAACAACAAAAGAAAGGTTGAAAAATTCCAAAGTTAGTAGAAGAAATCATAAAAGACAGAATAAATAAATGAAAAAAGAAATGAAGACTATCTCAAACATCAACAAAACTAAGAGCTAGTTCTTTCACAAAATAACCAAAATAGACAAACCGTTAGCCAGATTCAACAAGAAAAAAAGAGAGACTTAAATCAATAATATTAGAAATGAAAATAAAGAAATGACAACACAGAAATACAAAGGATCATAAGAGACTACTATGAACAACTATATGCCTATAAAATGGACAACCTGGAAGAAATGGAAAAATTCTTTAGAAAGACTCTAACCTTACAAAACTGAACTAGTAAGAATTAGAAAATTTAAACAGACCAGTCATAAGCATGGAAATCAAAATTGTAATAAAAAATCTTCCAATGAACAAAAGCCCAGGATCAGATGGCTTAACAGGTGAATCCTACCAAAAATTTAGAAAAGAGCTAACACATATCCTACTCAAAATCTTCCCAAAAGTTGCAGAGGAAGGAAAACTCCCAAACTCATTCTATGAGTCCATCATCACCCTAATACCAAACCCAAAGATGCCACANTCAAAATTGTAATAAAAAATCTTCCAATGAACAAAAGCCCAGGATCAGATGGCTTAACAGGTGAATCCTACCAAAAATTTAGAAAAGAGCTAACACATATCCTACTCAAAATCTTCCCAAAAGTTGCAGAGGAAGGAAAACTCCCAAACTCATTCTATGAGTCCATCATCACCCTAATACCAAACCCAAAGATGCCACAAAAAATTAAAACTACAAACCAGTATCACTGATAAACATAGACACAAAAATCCTCAACAAAATCCTAGCAAAGAGAACCTATCAACATATTAAAAATATCATACATCATGGTCAAGTGGACTCTAGTCCAGAGATGCAAGGATTCTTCAATATTCACAAATCAATTAATGTGATACACCATATTAACAAATTGAAAGAAAAAAGCCATATGATTATCTCAATAGATGCAGAGAAAGCCTTTGACAAAACTCAACACTCACTTATGATAAAAACTCTCCAGAATGTGGGCACAATGCTCTAATCTTACCACACTGTGATCAGAAAAGATGCTTCTGAAAGTAGGCACAGATGCTTGTTTATTCTTTCAACACAATAAAAGCCATATACAACAAACCCACAGCAAACATTATACTTAATGATGAAAAGTTTAAAGCATTTCCTCTAAAATCAGCAACAAGGGTGGCCTCTCCCCACTACTATTCAACATAGTTTGGAAGCCCAACCCACAGCAATCAGAGAAGGAGAAGAAATAAAAGCAATCCAGATTGGAAAAGAAGAAGTAAAACACTTATTGTTTGCAGGTGACATGATCCTCTACACAGAAAACACTAAAGATGCCACCCAAAAACTACTAGAGCTAATCAATGAATATACTAAAGTTGCAGGATATAAAATTAATACACAGTAATCATTTGTATTCTTAGAAGCTAACAATGAAAAATCAGAAAGAGAAACTAAGGAACAATTCCATTCACCATTGCAACAAATAATAAAATGCCTACAAATAAATTTACCTAAAGAAACAAAAGACTTGTATATATAAAACTATGAAACACTGATGAAAGAAATCAAAGATGACACAAATAGATAGAGAAATATACCAGGTTCTTGGACTGGAAGAATCAATATAGTGAAAAAGGGTATACTATCCAAAGCAATCTATAGATTCAAAGCAATCCCTATCAAACTACCAACTATATTTTCCATAGAACTAGAACAAATAATTTCACAGTTTGTATGGAAAAACAAAAAACTTTGAATAGCCAAAGCAATCTTGAGAAAGAAGAATGGAAACAGAGGAATCAACCTGCCTGACTTCAGGCTATACTACAAAGTTACAGTCATAAAGAGAGTATGACACTGTCACAAAGTCAAAAACATAGATCAATGGAACAAAATAGAAAGTCCAGAGACAAATCCAGACACCTATGGACACTTTATCTTTGACACAGGAGACAAAAATATACAATGGAGAAAAGACAATCTCTTTAACAAGTGGTGCAATGCTGGGAAAACTGGTCAACTCCATGTAAAAGAATAAAATTAGAACACTTTCTAACACCATACAGAAATATAAACTCAAAATGGATTAAATATATAAATATAAGACAAGAAACTATAAAACTCTTAGAGGAAACCATAGGCAAAACACTCTCTGACATAAATCACAGCAAGATCCTCTATGATCCCCTTTCTCAGAGTAATGGAAATAAAAACAAAATAAACAAATGTCACCTAATTAAACGTAAAATCTTTTGCACAACGAAGGAAACTATAAGCAAGGTGAAAAGACAGCCCTCAGAATGGGAGAAAATGAGAGCAAATGAAAGAACTGACAAAGAATTAATCTCCAAAATATACAAGCAGCTCATGCACATTAATATCAGAAAAACAAACAACTTAATCAAAAAGTGGACAAAAGACCTAAATAGACATTTCTCCAAAGAAGACATACAGATGGCTACCAAACACATGAATAGATGCTCAACATCACTCCTTATTAGAGAACTACAAATCAAAACAACAATGAGATGTCACCTCATGCTGGTCACAATGGCCATAATCAAAAAGTCTACAAACAATAAATGCTGGAGAGAGTGTGAATAAAAGGGAAACCCCTTACACTGTTGGTGAGAATGCAAACTGGTACAGCCACTATGGAGAACAGTGTGGAGATTCATTTAAAAACTTGTGATAGAACTGCCATATGACCCAGCAATCCCACTGCTGGGCATACACCTCGAGGAAACCAGAAATGAGACACATGTACACCAATGTTTATTGCAGCACAGTTTACAATAGCTAGGACGTGGAATCAACCCAGATGTCCTTCAGCAGATGAATGGATAAGGAAACTGTGGTACATATAAAAAATGGAATATTACTTAGCTATGAAAAGAAAACGTTTGAGTTTTTTCTAATGAGGTGGATGAAACTCGAGCTTATTATATAGAGTGAAGTAAGTCAGAAAGAGAAATACCAATATTGTATATTAATGCATAAATATGAAATTTAGAAAGACCATACCGATGATCCTAGAAAATCCCATGGATGGAAGAGCCTGGCAGGCTACACCTCACTGGACCACAAAGAGTCAGACACGACTGAGCAACTAACACACACATACACATACACACACACACACACACACACACACACACACGGACAACATGGCAGCAAAGGAGTCACAAATGTTAAGAACACACATTTGGACTCAGCGGAAGAAGGCAAGGGTGGGATGATTTGAGAGAATAGGATTGAAACATGGACATTACCATATGTAATGTAGATGACCAGAGCAAGTTTGATGCATGAAGGAAAGCACCAAAGCCAGTGCTATGGGACAACTCAGAGGACTAGGGTGGGGAGAAAGGTGGGAAAGGGGCTCAGGATGAGGGTGACACATGTATATCTGTGGGCTGTTCATGTTAATGTATGGCAAAAACCATCAATACTGTAAAGTAATTATCCTACAATTAAAAGAGATAAATTAAAAAATAAATCTATTGATAAGTAAGAAAAGAAAGAAATCATCAACTTGATTAAAAAATGGGCAGATGACTATAATAGACATTTTTCCAAAGACATATAGATGGCCAACAAGCACATGAAAAGATGGTCAATGTTGCTAATCATCAGGGAAATGCTAATCAAAGCCATAACATCACCTCATCATCAGAATGGCTATCATCAAAAAGTCTACAAATAGGAGAAAAAGATGGGGGAGGAGTTAGGTGGATGTGGAGTACCTCTCTCTCCATGGATACATCAAGAATACACCTTCAGACAAAGAAGTGCATGCAGAACACCAGCTGGGAGCAGACAGGAGTACCTGACCAGCGGAAAAGAATATATAGAACAACACAAAACTCGAGATCAAGCCCTGAGCCTTTGGAGTGGGAGCAATGACTCCAAGACCCTAGACAACCAGAGAACTAACACTAGGGAGTATCAAAAAGTGAGAACTCCCACAAAGGAAACCACTTCAAAACAAGACCTGGCATCACCCAACTACCAGTAGCACCCTGTGCAGGACACCTCATCCAAACAACAAACAAAACAAAAATACAAACTCAATCATCAACAGACAGGATTACCAGCTCACTCAGCTTGACTATCAGAGGAAAAAAGACTTAGCATAAATTCCACATTATACAAAGCTTACACAAACCACTGCACCAACCTTAGTGGGGCAGAAACCAAAGAAAGAATTCAACCTTGAAGCCTGGGAAAAGGAGATTTAAAACACAATAAGTTTAAAAAAAATAATGAAAAGGCAGAGAAATATTGCACAAACGAAGGAACAAACTAGATACATAGAAATTCAAATAAATGAAGAGGAGATAGGCAAACTACCTGAAAAAGAATTCAGAATGATGATAGTAAAAAAAATGATCAAAAAATTTGAAAACAAAATGGGGAAAATGCAAGAATCAATTAACAAAGACCTAGAAGAATTAAAGAATAAACATACAGAGACAAACAACACAATTACTAAAATTAAAAGTCCACCTGATAAGAAGAGCTGACTCATTGGAAAAGACCCTGATGCTGGGAAAGGTTGAGGGCAGGAAGAGAAGGGGATGACAGAGGATGAGATGGTTGGATGGCATCACTGACTATATGGACAGGGGTTTGGGTGGACTCAGAGTTGGTGATGAACAGGGAGGCCTGGCATGCTGCAGTTCATGGGGTCGCAAAGAGTCGGACATGACTGAGTGAATGAACTGAACTGAATAACAATATCTGAGGCTGAAGAACAAATCAATGGTGGAAATAACTTCTAAAGAACAGAACAAAGTAAAAAAAAATCAAAAGAACTGAGGATAGACTCAGAGACATCTAGGACAATATCAAACACAACAACATTCTAATTATAGGGATCCCAGAAGAAGAAGAGGAAAAAGAAAGAGTATGAGAAAAATTTTGAAGAGATTTTAGAAAACAATTTCCTCTGCCTGGGAAAGGTAATAGTCAATCGAGTCCAACAGGAAAAGAGTCCCATATAGGATAAACCAAAGGAGGAACACACCAAGACACATACTAATCAAACTAGCAAATACTAAACAAAGAAAGAATATTAAAAGCAGCGATGAAAAAGCAATAAGTAACATACAAGGGAAACCTCATACATTTAACAGCATTTCTTTCAGCAGAAACTCTGTAGGCCAGAAAGCAATGGCAAAATATATTTAAAGTACTGAAAAGGAAAAGTCTATAACCAAGATTACTCTAGCCAGCAAGATTCTCATTCAAAATTCATGGAGAAATCAAAAGCTTTTCAGACAAGCAAAAGTTAAGAGAATTCAGTACCACCAAACCAGCTTTCCAACAAATGTTAAAGGGACTTATACAGTCTAGAAATATGAAGGAAGCAAAAGATCTATAAAATGAATCCCCAAACAATTAAGAAAATAGAAATAGGAACATATATATCAAAAATAACTTTAAATGTAAATGGATTAAATGCTCCAACCAAAAGACACAGACTGGCTGAATGGATTAAAAAAAACAAGACCCATGTACATGCTGTCTACAAGAAACCCACTCCAAACCTAAAGACACACATAGACTGAAAGTGAGAGGATGGAAAAATATATCCCATGGAAATGGAAAGCAAAAGAAAGCTGGAGTAATAATTCTTGTATCAGACAAAATAGACCTTAAAATAAAGAACTTTACAAGAGATAGGGAAGGACAGTACATAATGATCAAGAGAGAAATCCAAGAGGATGAAAAAACAATTGCAAATATCACTGCACCCAACATAGGAGCACCTTAATATGTAAGACAAACACTAATAGACATGAAAGGAGAAATTGACAGTAATACAATAACAGTAGGAGACTTTAACACCCCACTAATAACAATGGACAGATCATCAAAACAGAAAATTAATAAGGAAACACAAGTTTTAAAATGATACATTAGATGAGATGGATCTCATTGATATCTTCAGGACGTTCTATCCAAATGCAGAAGAATACACCTTCTTCTCAAATGCACATGGATCATTCTCCAGGATAGACCACATCTTGGATCACAAATCGAACCTTAGTAAATTTAAGAAAATTGAAAGTGTGTCAAGCTTCTTTTCCAAAGACAATGCTATGAGACTAGATATCAATTACAAGAAAAAAAAAACTGTAAAAAAAATGAATACATGAGGATTAAACAGTACATTTATAAATAACCAACAGGTTACTGAATAAATCAAAAGGGAAAATAAAAAATTTCTAGAAACAAATGACAATGAAAACACAACAATTCAAAACCTATGGAATGCAGCAAAACAGTCCTAAGAAGGAAGTTTAAAGTAATACAATCCTACCTCAAGAAACAAGAAAATCATCAAACCAACTCCCCCCTCCCGCCCAAAATTAGCAAAAGGAAAGAAATCATGAAGATAAGAGCAGAAATAAAGAAAAAGAAATGAAAGAAACAATAGTAAAGATTAATAAAACTAAAAGCTGGTTCTTTGAGAAGATAAACAAAATTGAAAAACCTTTAGCCAGACTCATCAAGAAAAAAGAGAGAAGAACCAAATCAAGAAATTTAGAAATGAAAAAGTAGAGGCTACAACAGGCAATGCAAAAATACAAAGGATTATAAGATACTATTATGAATAACTATATGGCAATAAAATGGATCACCTGGAAGAAATGGACAGAGTCTAAAGTTCTATTTTCCAAAACTGAACCAGGAAGAAATAGAAATGATGAACAACCCAATTACAAGCACTGAAATTGAAGCTGTGATCAAAAATCTCCCAAAAAACAAAAGCCCAGGATGGCTTCACAGGAGAATTCAGTTAAACATCTAGAAAAGAGCTAATGCCTATCCTTCTGAAACTTTTTCAAAAAATTACAGAGGAAGGAACACTTCCAAACTCATTATATGAGGTCACCATCACCCAGATAGCAAAAGCAGACAAAGACAACACACAAACAAAACTACAGGCCAATATCACTGATGAACATAGATTCAAAAACCCTCAACAAAATTTTAGCAAACAGAATTCAACAATACATTAGAAAGTTCATACACCATGATTAAGTTGGGTTTATTCCAGAGATGCAAGGATTCTTCAATATATGCAAATCAATTAATGTGACATACCATGTTAACTAATTGAAAGAAAAAAACCATATGGTAATCTCAATAGATGTAGAAAAAGTCTTTGATAAAATTCAGCACCCACTTATGATTAAAAATCTTCAATAAATGGGCACAGGAGGAACCTACCTCAACATAGTAAAGGTCATATATGATAAGCCTACAGAAAACATTATTCTCAATGGTGAAAAACTGAAAGCATTTCCCCTAAGATCAGGAAAAAGACAAGGGTGTCCACTTTCACCACTATTATTCAACATAGTTTTGGAAGTCTTAGCTTCATCAATCAGAAAAGAAAAGAAATAAAAGGTATCCAGATCAGAAAATAAGTAAAGCTCTCACTGTTTGCAGATGACATGATACTGTACAGAGAAAACCCTAAAGACACTATCAGAAAGTTACTAGAACTAATTAGTGAATTTAGCAAAGTTGCAGGATAAAAAAATCAATACACGGAAATCACTTGCATTTCTATATACTAACAATGAAAAATTAGAAAGAGAAATTAAGGAATCAATCCCATTCACCATTGCAACAAAAAGAATAAAATATTTATTAGCCAATGGGAATTTGCTGTATGTCTCAAGAAACTCAAACAGGGGCTCTGTATCAACCTACAGGGTGGGATGGGGAGGGAGATGGGAGGAAGTTTCAAAAGGGACATGATACTTGTATACCTATGGCTGATTCATGTTGAGGTTTGACAGATAACAACAAATTTCTGTACAGCAATTATTCTTCAATTAAAAAAAATAATTTTTTAAAAAAGAATGAAATATCTAGGAATAGACTTACCTAAGGAGACAAAAGAATTGTACAAAGAAAATTATAAGACACTGATGAAAGAAATAAAAAATGACATAAACAGATGGAGAGATATTCCTTGTTCCTGAGTAGGAAGAATCAATATTGTGAAAATGACTATCCTGCCAAATGCAATCTACAGATTCAACATGATCCCTATCAAATTACCAATGGCATTTTTCACAGAACTAGAACAAAAAATTTCACAATTCATATGGAAACACAAAAGACCCTTAATAGCCAAAGCAGTCTTGAGAAAGAAGAATGGAACTGGAGGAATCCACCTTCCTGACTTCAGATTATACTACAAAACTACAGTCATCCAGACAGTATGGTTCTGGCACAAAAACAGAAATATAGACCAACGGAACAAAACAGAAAGCCCAGAAATAAACCCATGCACCTATGGATACCTCAGTTTTAACAAATGAGGCAAGAATATACAATGTGGCAAAGAGAGCCTCTTCAATAAGTGGTGCTGGGAAAACTGGGCAGCTACATGTAAAAGAATGAAATTAGAACACTTCGTAAAACCATATAGAAAGATAAACTCAAAATGGATTAAAGACCTAAATATAAGACCATAAACTATAAAACTCTTATAGGAAAACAGAGGCAGAACACTTTCTGACATAAATCACAGCAACATCCTCTATGACCCACTTCCTATAGTAATGGAAATAAAAACAAAAGTAAACAAGTGGAACCTGATTAAACTTAAAAGCTTTTGCACAGCAAAGGAAACTAAAATCAAGGTGAAAAGACAACCTTCAGAATGGGAGAAAATAATAGCAAATGAAACAACTGAAAAAGGATTAATCTCTAAAATATACAAGCAGCTCATACAACTCAATACCAGAAAAACAAAGACCTCAATCAAAAAGTGGGGAAAAGAACTAAACAGACATTTCTTCAAAGAAGACATATAGATGGCTAACAAACATATGAAAAGATGTTCAACATTGCTCACTATTAGAGAAATGCAAATCAAAAATACAAGGAGATAGCTCACACTGGTCAGAATGGCCATTATCAAATAGTCTACAAACAATAAATGCTGGAGAGGGTGTGGAGAAAAGGGAACCTGCTTGCACTGTTGGTGGGAATGTAAATTGATACAACCACTCTGGAAGATGATATGGAGATTCTTTATAAAACTAGGAATAAAACCACCATATGACCCAGCAACCCCACACCTAGGCATATACCCTGAGGAAACAAAAATTGAAAACAACACGTGTCCCACTGTTTATTGCAGAACTATTTGCAATAGCTAGAACATGGAAGCAACCTAGATGTCCACTATCAATGAATGGATAAAGAAGCGGTGGTACATATACACAATGGAATCTTACTCAGCCATAAAATGGAATGCATATGAGTCAGTTCTAATGAGTTGGATAAGCCTAGAGCCTATTGTACAGAGTGAAGTAAGTCAGAAAGAGAAAGATCAATATTGTATACTAATGTATGTGTGTGTGTGTGTGTCTGTGGAATCTAAAACAATGGTACTGAAGATTTTATGTGCAGGACAGCAATAGAGAAACAGACATAAAGAATAGACTTATGGACAGGGGCAGATGGGAGGAGAGGTTGAGGTGTATATAGAGAGTAATATGGAAACTTACTTTACCATATGTAAAATAGCCAACAGGAATTTGCTGTATGGCTCAGGAAACTCAAACAGGGGCTCTATATCAACCTAGAGGGGTGGGATGTGAAGGGAGATGGGAGAGAGGTTCAAAAAGGAGGAGATATATGTATACCTATGGCTGATTCATGCTGAGGTTTGAGAGAAAACATCAAAAGTCTATAAAGCAATTATCCCTCAATTAAAAAATAAATAAATTATATATTTTCAAAAGTCTACAAATAACAAATGCTGGCAAGGATGTAGAGAAAAGGGATTCCTCATACACTGTTGATGGAGTGTATGAGGTGTAGGTCCTGGGAAAAAACAGTATAGGGTTTCTCTGAAAAGTAAAAGTAGAACTATCATTTGATCTAGCATTTCTACTGCTATAAAATGAAAATACTAACTCAAAAAGATACATACCCCCTAATAGTCATAGCAATATTAGTACAGTAGACAAGACATGGAAGCAATCTAAGTGTCCATCAACAGATGAATGAAGATATATATATATATATAAACACATATATTTATAAATCATAAGAATTAAACTCTGCCCTTTGCAACAACATGGATGGACCTGTGGGCCTCTCAGGTGGTGCTAGTGGTAATGAACCCACCTGCCAATGCAAGAGATATTAGAGACCTGTGTTTGATCCCCAGGTCTGGAAGATCCCCTGGAAGAGGGCATGGCAATCCACACCAGTGTTCTTGCCTGGAGAATCCCACGGAGAGAGGATCCTGGTGGGCTACAGTCCATAGAGTCGCAAATAGTCACACACTCCTGAATGACTTAGCACGTGCATGCACAGATGTACCTAGAGGGTATTATGCCATACGGAGAAAGACAAGTACTGTATATTAGCACTTATACATGGAATCTAAAAAATAAAAGAAATAAATATATTAATATATAACAAAACAGAAACAGACTTACAGATATGGAGAACAAACTAGTGGTGATCAGTAGGGAGAAGGAAGGAGGGAGGTGCAAGATCAGTTCAGTCAGTTCAGTCGTTCAGTTGCATCTGACTCTTTGCAACCCCATGGACTGCAGCACACCAGGCCTCCCTGTTCATCACCTACTCCCGGAGCTTACTCAAACTCACCATCCATTGAGTCAGTGATGTCATCCAACCATCTCATCCTCTGTCATCCCCTTCTCCTCCTGCCTTCAATCTTTCTCAGCATCAGGGTCTTTTCCAATGAGTCAGTTCTTCACATCAGATGGCCAAAGTATTGAAGTCTCAACCTCAGTATCAGTCCTTTCAATGAATATTTAGGACTGATTTCCTTTAGGATGGACTGGTTTGATCTTGCATTCCAAGGGACTCTCTAGATCTTCTCCAACATCATAGTTCAAAAGCATCAGTACTTTGGCACTCACCTTTTTTTATAGTCCAACTCTTACATCTGTACATGACTACTGGAATAACCATAGCTTTGACTATATGGACCTTTGTTGGCAAAGTAACGTCTCTCCTTTTTAACACGCTGTCTAGGTTGGTCATAGCTTTTCTTCCAAGGAGAAAACGTCCTTTGATTTCATGACTACAGTCACCATCTGCAGTGATTTGGGGGCCCAAAAAGGTGCAGCTGGGAATTAACAGACAGAAACTACTATGTGTAAAATAAATAAGCAACAAGTATGTATTGAACAACACAAGGAAATATAACTGTTATTATATAATAACTATGTAAAATATTCATATCTATATATAATCTACAAACATATTGAATTATATGTTCTACACTTAAGACTAATATAATATTGTAAATGAACTATCGGAGAAGGCAATGGCACCTCACTCCAGCACTCTTGCCTGGAAAATCCCATGGATGGAGAAGCCTGGTGGGCCGCAGTCCATGGGGTCACTAGGAGTCAGACACGACTGAGCGACTTCACTTTCTCTTTCACTTTCGTGCATTGGAGAAGGAAATGGCAACCCACTCCAGTGTTCTTGCCTGGAGAATCCCAGGGACGGGGGAGCCTGGTGGGCTGCCATCTATGGGGTCGCACAGAGTCGGACACGACTGAAGCAACTTAGCAGTAGCAGCAGCAAATGAACTATACTTTTATTTAAAAAAAGAGAAAAAATAATAAAAGTAAAGAGTTTACATTCTCTAGTCAGTAACTAGTTAATATGTGAAATGGTTTTGTTTTCCAAAAGAAATACTGCCATGTAAATAAAATATAAGGAGAATGAAAAGAAATGAACAAACCAAAATGTAAGCACTCTAGCAAATTCTTTGTCATGATTTTTGGTTTTGCATAAAAGAGAAAGAATATATTATGTGAACGGTTAAGAAGCAAGTGAGCAATCCAAGTAGTATACACAAGGGCCCTTGTAGGAATAACTAACGAAAGTAAACCAACTCCACACTTCATAGAAGTTTGCCAAGAGAAATGAAAAACAGCACAGTGTGTCACATGAATACATTTCTATAGCCCCAATAATTTGGAATATTTGAAAAGCTTATGTCTTTTCCAAGTAGTAAATGTCAACAAGTTTAAATAATGAGGACCATCCTGAATTATATTAAG
Source organism: Neotragus moschatus (assembly GCA_006410615.1). Classification (NCBI taxonomy): domain Eukaryota; kingdom Metazoa; phylum Chordata; class Mammalia; order Artiodactyla; family Bovidae; genus Neotragus; species Neotragus moschatus. The sequence goes on from SJYA01003259.1 coordinate 989,005, forward strand.
CACTGCCACTGATAGTACTCTATTGAATGCAAATGAAAAAGGAAAATAATAAAACAAGGTAAATTTAAATTTGACCAAGTAAACCATAGTAATTATTTTAATTAAATTGTCAATAGACTTACAGTATTTTATGTTCTCTCAATATCAGGTTTACTAATAAAGGAAGTGTTGAATGCTATTAAGCATTCATGGAAAGCAGATGTAATCATTTTTTAATGGTGATCTCATTCTGAAAAAAAAAATGGCTACCTGTAATGACCTTAATTAAGTCACAAATATTAGGAAACATACAAATGTAGAATTAGAAAGCACTTCATATAACATGAAAGTCAAGATTGTTCTTTTTTAGATCAAGATATGTTTAATTCTTAATATATTCATGGTTTCAAAGGAAGAAAGTGAAAATAATCTGCCTGTATATTTGCTATTAGTTGATCATTTTGCTGCTAATAAAACTATAAAGAGTTTTTCTGTGAAATGCTCTGGAGAGCATAATATGACAAATTTTCTTCAGCTTCTCATTTTAGCCATGGGAGGTATTACACAGACTTTTGCAAGATCATGACAGACATAATCTTTCTTTAATAATTTGTCTGTTATTTGTATACCAGAGATACTTTGTAGGCCTAGTTGCAATGACAGCAGTGTCAGGGTAAAGCTGAGAGTTGAACCTAGTGGTAGCTTTCCAAGGTATCTTTCTGAACTACTACACCAAAGAATAGAATCTGTATCATACATTCTCAAAACCAATTTCATTTTCCTATCACTGCAGTTTGCTATCTTACAGGTAATATGAAAAGGCTCTTCTAGAATTGTAGTATCTGGAATTGTCTCCAAAGACAGCATCACGTTTCTGTAACCTGGAGTCTCTCTTTCAAGTTCAATTGTCTCTAGCATTGCCATTTCACCCAGATTTCTTTTCCATACTATATCCAATTTTCCCAATTTCTGCTAGTCCGCTAATAGAAGCAGATGTCTCTGAAAATTTCTGCTTGAGCTGAAGGTGATATGAATACTGGCGTACTTCAACTAACTGCAAAAACGTTCTTGTTCTAAATGTACAGTCATATTCTCCAGCCTGATTGAAAGTATTTAATTCTACCACAGTGTAAATTTCAGATGGCTCTAAGGAAACCTTTTGTATAAAGATAGTTGAAGATGAAATATTCTGAATATGATTTTGAAAAAATAAGTCACTCATCTCTGAATTGTAAAACTTAGTTTTAACTTCAAATGGTGAGAAGAATGAAAATAAACACAGTGTTCTTAAAAACATATTTCCTCCCCACTGTTGAATAGATACTGAACCCACAGGAAGAACTCTTCATATGGCTGTTACTTACTCATAGATAACATCATCAATACAAAACTTGGATGCAAGTTCTTCCACAGTAGCTAGGGAGATTGATAGGTGTAAAGGTTGAATATTTGTCTGA
>SJYA01003260.1:0-14539 GCA_006410615.1 Neotragus moschatus
TGCACAGGACTGGTCAGAGGCTGCCCAGCCGGCTTTAACAGAGGGGTCAGTGGACCTGGGTTTGCCATCTCAGTTCACCACTTTCCGGCTGTGTGATCTTGGACATCCGTCTGTTTCCTGTGATGAGCAGCTTCCTAATTTGTGAAACAGGGATAATCAGAGTTCCTCCATCTTGGGGTTTTCCCAGAGATGAAGTCACCATGTGCCTATAAACTGTGACTTAACACAGAGCCTGGCACAAGCTACACCCTTAACAGATGGCTGCCTGTGTCTCCTTCCCTAGCTGCTTAGACAGGTCCCCCAAGGGGCGGCCAGGCCTGGTTCTCTTGTGATTGCTGGATGCTTGAGCCTCTGTCTGTGAGAACCCCAGCCTGGCCTGCTGCACTTTGTGGGGGTAGAGTGCTGTGCAGAGGAAGAAGCCAGGGCTACATCCGGAACCACACAGTCCTCACCTTGGTTCCCTCTCTGCTCCCCTCTGTCTAGTGATACCCTCTATCTCCCTCCTTCCTCCACTGATGGAAGCTTGGCAGTGGCTTAGCCTTTGCCGGATTCTCAGGAGTGTCTGAGAGTAACTATCTGGTGTGCGTAGAGCTTGGAGAAGTGCTGCTTGTTTAATCCAAGAAACATTTCTTGACAACTGGCACTCATTCAGCCAAATATTTACAGATGCCTCACTGTCAAGATGTTCACCACACAGATTTGTGGATCATTACAAGAGCCATGAAACCTTCCTGGCCTTAACCAAGCCCCTCTCACTCTCTTATTTTTAATAGCTGAGTAATATTCCATTGTATATATGTACCATGTCTTTATTACTCTCAGTGGACATTCAGGTTGCTTCCATGACCTGGCTGTTGTAAATAATGCAGTGATGAACATTGAAGTGCAGGTATCTTTTTTTTTTTTTTTTGTAGCCCCAGATTATTTTTATTTATTTATTTATTTATGCTTCTTTTTTTACAATTTATTTTTATTTTTTTAATTGGAGGCTAATTACTTTACAATTGAATTACAGTTTTCTCTGATTATATGCCCAATAGTAGGATTGCTGGATCATGTGACAGTTCTGTTTTTAGATTTAAAGAACCTCTATACTGTTCTCCATAATGATTGTGCCAATTTACATTCTTACCAACAATGTGGGGGGGTTCCCTTTTCTTTACACCTTCCCTAGCATTTATTTCTTATAAATTCTTTGATAATGTCCATTTTGACTTTCTGACTGATATGAGAAACTACTACTACCTCATTGTAGTTTTGATTTGCATTTCTCTAATAATTAGTGGTGTTGAGCATGTTTTCACGTGCTTTTTGGCTACGTATATGTCTTCTTTGAACAAAGGTCTATTTAGATCTTCTGCCCACTTTGATTGGTTTTTGTTTATTTTGAGAATGAGCTACATGAACTGTTTGTATAGTTTAGAAATTAATCTCTTGTTGGTTGCTTCATTTGCAAATATTTCCCCTTATTTATGTTGTGTTTTTGTTTGGTTTATGGTTTCCTTTGCTGTGCAGAGCTTTGGAGTTAAATTAGATTCCATTTGTTAATTTTTGTTTTTATTTTCATTATTCGAGGAGGTGAATTGAAAAAGATTGCTTCAACTTATGTCAGTGTCCTGCCTATTTTCCTCTAAGAGTTTTATAATATTCAACCTTACATTTAGGTCTCTAATCCATTTTGAGTTTAATTTTGTGTATTAGAGAGTATTCTAATTTTATTCTCTTACATTTAGATGTCTACTTTCCCAGCACCACTTAATAAAGAAACTGTCTCTTCTCCATTGTGTATTCTTGCCTCCTTTGTCATAGATTAATTGACTATAGGTGCAAATCTTCATGTTTTAATTTTCCAGTATCCACAGGCTTCCCTGGTTCTTGAGTTAGACAGACCCTGCAGTCATGTGGCTATGGCTCTTTAGAACGGGCCTTTGTGGTGCCAAATTAGAATTTTTAAATGGGGGACCATGTAGTAACCTCTAATACATTCTTTCCTAGAGCATAAATTGCAGAGTGAAAGCTCACAGTTCTAATCTGGGGAACAGGTGTGGTTGCTAGTCCTACACAGGTGTTTTTTTAAAATAAAATTATCTGCTAGCATTTGAAACCTAATGACTTTTTACGTGAATAAAGGTGTTGGCAGAGGGAGCATTGGTGGAGATGCTATAAGCTAATTGAGAATCTAGCAGGAGCTGCCTAGGTGCTCAGAGCAGGCAGCCTAGGTAAGGCCTCACCAGCAAGTTCCTGAGTGGAGGATGCAACCTGTCTAGGGGAGAGCCGTCTGAGGATGGCACATGCATAGAAGGTACAGCCATTCTGGAGGCTGATGGATTAGAAAGTGAATGGAAAGATGAAGAAACCTGCCAAGAGGAACATTTAGCAGGAGTTGCACAAGTGAAGGGATATCCATTCTGTGGTAAGACCTGGAAGGATATGCATGAGTGGAGGGAGCACCTAACCTACAGAAGACTTCTAAACTGTGCAGGCATCGGAGAAAAGCAGCATGATGATGTAGTCAACACAAAGTGTAGTAGTGGTGGATGTAGTTAACCTTGGGCTTCAGTAGTTGTGGTGCATAGGCTTAGTTGCCCTGTGGCACATGGAATCTTCCCATACCAGGGATTGAACCTGTGTCTTCTGCATTGGCAGGTGGATTCTTAACCACTGGACCACCAGGAAAGCCCTTGCACGAGGTTCTTGAGTGGAGGGTGTAGATAGCTTTCAGTAAGGTCCTCCAGGAAATGCCAGGGAGGAAGGACTATTCAGAGGAGTAAGACTCAGTAGGACACAAACAGTGGCTGGAACATCAACCCAAGGGGAAGATGCAGAAGGAAGTGTGTCGAAAGGCATAGCACTTAGTCAATGGGAGGAGTGGACAGGAGGGTGCATGGGTGAAATAGCCCTCCTAGGCAAGGATCCTGTAAGATTGTGTAAGTCAAGGATTCAGACAGCCTGAGGGAAGTCAGCAAGAGAGGTGTAAGAGGGGAGGATACGGAGAAGCTGGGGGCTCTGATAGGGAATTTGTGGTCTGTAGGGCCATGCAGCTCAGGGATGTTCTCAGAAGGAGGCTCCTGAGTAGCAGGCTGTAATAGCTTAATAACTTTTTTATATTTTTCCAATTGCTGATTGACATCTTAGAATCCTTAGGCTGTACCAGTGGCCCAAGGTAGTTGACATCTCACCTCCCCAGGGTTTTTGTGAACATGAAGGAATGTTATTACAAGTCTTCAACCGCAAGCTGCAGCCCATTTCACTTTCTGCCCAGTAGGAGTGTCCTCCTCTGGTACTTCTCACTTTTGAAGTGATAACAGTCCCAGGTCCTCTCTTACTCTTCTCAACTTCTCCCTGAACATGACATTGTGTGGCGTCGGGCATCCTGTTCCCTGGGGAACTCTGAGTACAAGTCTCTTTCAAAAGGCAGTTGTCTCCATGTCCATTCCCCTACCAAAATGTGATCAGAACAAACCTTGAGTGTATTTTAAAACAGATGGTACAGTGAGCAGGTTGATTTGGTGGCAGGGGTAACGTGGTGTCTGGGTTTACTAACTGAATTCATCAGACAGCAGATACTGTGTGGGAAGGCACTGCCAGCTGTTGGCCAGCTTGTGCTTCAGTGGCTTTGTGTTGCATTGTGTTGTATCTCTGTGGTTCTCCAGTTTGTGTTGTAGCAGAGCTCAGAAATCTGAGTCATCCCCGAGCAGCTCCTTAGCTCAGGATGCTGTGGTATGGGCAGAGTGGTCTTCCACTGGCTCCTCAACTCTCTTTTCTTAGTTTATTTTTTATTGAAGTAGAAGGCGAAGAAGAACTAAAGAGCCTCCTGATGAAAGTGAAAGAGGAGAGTGAACAAGTTGGCTTAAAGCTCAACATTCAGAAAACGAAGATCATGGCATCCGGTCCCATCACTTCATGGCAAATAGATGGGGAAACAGTGGAAACAGTGACAGACTTTATTTTGGGGGGCTCCAAAATCACTGCAGATGGTGACTGCAGCCATGAAATTAAAAGACTCTTACTCCTTGGAAGAAAAGCTATGACCAACCTAGACAGTGTATTGAAAAGCAGAGACATTACTTTGCCAGTAAAGGTCTGTCTAGTCAAGGCTATGGTTTTTCCAGTAGTCATGTATGGGTGTGAAAGTTGGATTATAAAGAAGGCTGAGTGCCGGGGAATTGATGCTTTTGAACTGTGGTGTTGGAAAAGACTCTTGAGAGTCCTTTGGACAGCAAGGAGATCCAACCAGTCCATCCTAAAGGAGATCAGTCCTGGGTGTTCATTGGAAGGACTGATTTTGAAGCTGAAACTCCATTTCTTTGGCCACCTGAAGTGAAGAACTGACTCATTTGAAAAGACCCTGATGCTGGGCAAGATTGAAGGCAGGAGGAGAAGGGGACGACAGAGGATGAGATAGTTGGATGGCATCACAGATTCAATGGACATGAGTTTGAGTAAACTCTGGGATTTGGCAATGGACAGGGAGGCTTAGTGTGCTGCAGTCCATGGGGTCGCGAAGAGTCAGACACGACTGAAATGAGAGTGGTTTTACAAAGTGGTGTTAATTTTGGCTGTACAACAGAGTGATTCAGTTAGACCCAGAGAAACATTCTTTTTTATATATTCTTTTTCATTATAGTTTATCATAGGTTAGTGACTATAGTTCCCTGTGCTGAACAATAGGACCTTATTGCTATCCATTCTCTAAGTAGTAATTTGCATCTGCTAATCCCACCCTCCTAATCCATCCATTCCCCATGCCCTACTCCTCCAGTCTGTTCTATGTCTGGGAGTCTGTTTTTGTTTCATGGATAAGTTCATTTGTGTTATACTTTGTCCCTGGACTTTGTGGGCCCTAAAAGTTTGTATACTTAGAGGCCTTCAGTACAGTGTTGAATGAACAAAATGGAAGACTAAGGAGCATTTTGGTCTTGGTACCTCCAAGAGCTCTTGCTGATATTCTCAATTTAATTAATATTTGTGAAGTACCACAAGAACACTCTGGAGTCCTCTAAGTGCTGCAGTGGCTCAGCATTCTGAAAGCCTGATTTGAGGAACACAGCATAGGAATCAATCAGGCAGTTCCAGAATTGCCCTCTTGCAGGTGGACTCCAACCCATGGAGCTCAGCTGGGATGCCTTAGAAAGGGAGGTCGAACCAAGCCACTGCTGCAGGTATTTCTGGTAAACACCCAACTTGTAGAAACTGTCAGGAGTGAACAAGAAATTGAAATAGAGAGTTGAAGTTTCCTAAGGGTAGAAATGGGCTTCTCTGGTCGCTCAGATGGTAAGGATTCTGCCTGCAATGCAGGAAATCCGGGTTCGATCCCTGGCTCAGGAAGATCCCCTGGAGAAGGAAATGGCAACCCACTCCAGTATTCTTGCCTGGAGAATTTCATGAACAGAGGAGCTAGAAATACAAACCATCTTAAAGGACTTGGTATAGAGCCTTCAGGAAAGGGGCACATACTGGCTTAGTAAGAGTCTTTACTACAGGCCCCACACTCTGGATCATGGTCTAAGAAATGAGGCAGTCAGAGGGAATAACTAGAGGTCCTCAGGTTCTTTGAGATAAGTTTTGACATCAAGTTGGACTCCTCCCTGTCCTCTCTAGCTAGATTTGCATCTGTACTCAGCACACCTGTCAAATAGATAAAAGTGCCACTGGTCAGCCAGATCAGATGAGCTCCTAGAAAATGACTGTGTGAAATGAACCTTTGCTATTACTACAGTGGACTTTCATGGCCTGAGAATGGGCTCACCCTAGCATAGCCACAATCCCTGATGACCAATGATAAATGGCAAACAGCAGCAGAAGGCAAAGCGTTATTACACAAAATTGGCATGGTTGGGTGGCTTTATTACTTTGTCGAAAACTCTGACCCTGAAGATCATAAAGCCATTTCAAACCCAGAGTTTGCCCTCCTTGATCCACAGTCCAAGGAATTTATCCCCTCTTTGGAAAGCTGCCTTTCTTTCTCTCATGGCTCAGCCTACACAGTTCAGGAAGCCCGGGAGGGAATAGCTGTCCCAGTTGACTTGAGAGCAACTAACCCACCAGCAAGCAAGTTTTAGTTGATCAGAGCCAGGACCGGCTTGACCTGCTATGCCATTTTTTCCTCTGGGCAACTTCCTCTGCTTCTTGAGCATCTCCCTCAGGGACCCCCATCTGAATCTCTCTTTGAATATCAGTGGGTAATGGTAGTTCACCAAGATCTCATAGCTGGATGGCCAGTTCAAAAACTGAAACTCCAGAAAGGAAGCATTACTTTTATTTTTGAAGAAAAATTACTTTATTGAAGTACAGTTGATTTTCACTGTTGTGTTAATTTCTGCTGTACAGCAGAGTGATTCAGTTAAACACATACATACATTCATTCTCATATTCTCTCCATTATGGTTTATCACAGGATATTGAATATAGTTCCCTGTGCTATACAGTAGGATATTATTGTTTACCCATCCTATATATAATAGTTCACATATGCTAATCCCAAAGTCCCACTCCATCCTTTTCCCACACCTCTCCCCCCCTTGGCAACCACAAGTCTGTTTTCTGTTTGTGAGTCTGTTTTTCAGATAGGTTCACTTGTGTTATATTTCAGATTCCACATATAAGTGGTATCATACAGTATTTGTCTTTCTCTTTATGAATTATTTCACTTAGTCTGATCTTCTCAAAGTCTATCCATGTTACTCCCTTTGGTATTATTTCATTCTGTTTATGGCTGAGTAATATTCCATCATATATATGTATCACATCTTCCTTATCCTTTCATCTGTTGAGGGACATTTAGATTATTTCCATGTCTAAACGCTATGAATCTTGGGATGAATGTATCTTTTTGAATTGTAATTTTGTTCTGTTATATATCCCCAGGAGTGGGATTGCTGGATCATATGGTAACTCTATTTTTAGTTTCTTGGGGAACCTCCATTCTGTTTTCTATAGTGGCTGCACCAATTTACATGCCCACCAATAGTGTAGGAGGGTTTCCTTTCTTAGGAAAGGGAGCATTTTCTTTTCTTTTCTTTTTTTTCCTTTTTGGGCTGTGCTGCACGGCTTATGGGATCTTAGTTCCACGACCAGAGATTGAACCCAGACCCACGGCAGTGAAAGCACTGAGTCTTAACCACTGGACCACCAGGGAATTCCCAAGGAGGCATTTCTTAATTTAGGACCTTTTCCTAATTCACAATCAGCTTATGCAGAGAAACCTCGAGCCTCCCAAGTATCATCCCCAGACTCCTATCTATTGGTAATGTCCCTCATGAAAAAAATTTGGGCCAATCCATCTATGAAATTCAACAATTAAAAAAACCTGCTAGATATCTTAGGAATTCACACAGGAGTGAGTTCCCTTTGTTGGATGGATAGAGGAGGCCCCACTCAACCAGAGGGAGACACCATCAGTTCCTAGTTCTAGGGCCCCTTATGCCCCACACCCTGTTCTCACCTCACCTTCTGTAGTAGCAGTCACCTAAGTACCTCCCCTATAATGATGGCAACTCTCTGGAGCTTGTCCCATTGCCTAGGGGTTGTCACACATAAACTGCTCTGAGGGACCACTGGATCCCACAAAATAACCAACCTTCCTGACCCTTTTTGATACTGGGGCACAGGTCATAGTTATTCCTCCCATTTCAAAAACTAAGGTGACTCAGTTAAAATTGAGGGCATATCAAATGCGGGGCACATAGGTCCCACTTAATGTTATGATCAGGTCTATCATATTAACTACATTTCCAATGCTAGTCACCACCTCTGTCTCTGGTCCATCTAGTCATAGGTATGGACACCATTATGGGAAGTCTCTTAAAGTGGAACAAGGGAAAATCGGCAGTACTTCCTTTGGGACTTGCTTGGTGGGAGCCTGTGGACTTTCCACCTCATTAAGATTATCAGTATGTCTCAGGACAAGCTACAGCAAGATCTGGCTGGAGATAGGCTGCCATCACTTCAGGTCTTTCTAAGGCTGACACTGTGGTTCCCATCATCTGCCCTGTTAATAGCCCTATCTGGCCAGAGTTAATGGTAGACAAATTAAGATGTATGACTCCTCATTGTAGATGACCTACATCTCAATGCAGTTGTTCTGTTCATCAAGGCACCTTTTTTTTTTTTAAATCATTGTTGCAATTATGAATGACATGAAGACTACACATAGTGCTCCCTTCACAGGGCAGACAGGAAGACCAGTTGAAGTGGGCATTGTGAAGGGGGCAAAGAAGAACCTTCTCCCTCAGTGCAGTGGAGCAACGACATGATATGAACAGGGCCAGGAGGATGACTGGCCATCCATCAGTGCATTGGTTTATCCTGGCGGTGAATTTGAATGAGAGGACGTGCCCCATGAATGCAGTGGGGTAGGAAAGCAAGCAATATGTATGAACAGGACAAAGAGGAGGAGTCGTGTGCAATTAGTGCCCTCGGGCATGTTGGTAGATGTGATTGGGAGAAATGGAGCTTGTACAAGCAGTGTACCAGTTTTGTAGTTAGAGGATGTGAACAGAGCAGAGAAAGGATCTGTGTGTTGCAAGGGAGAGGGAATGTGAACAAGGCCAAGAGGAGGTGCCCCCTCCCAGGAGTAGAATGCCAGAACTAGACACAAGATACAGATGGGGAGAGAGCAGGCCCATGCTTTCACTCCCAGTGGAGGAACTAGGAAGGAACACATGACCAAGCCAACGAGGAGGACCCCCTGCACTGTCAGGGCATTAATGGGGCAGGTTGTGAATGAGGCAAAAAGAAATTGAACAGGGGATATGAGCAAGGCAGTGAAGATGGGTGTCTCATATCCCTGCAGTGGTGCACTTGGCCAGGGATATAAAAAGGGCAAAGGAAAAGGGGCTCCCATCGTCAGTTCATTGGAGCAACTGGACAGAGGCTGTACATGCAGTCCCTAGGATCAGTACTGTCCCGTAAATGCAGTGGGTCTCCAGCCCGGGCATATGTGTGAGTAGGGTAGAGAGGAGAAGCCCCACCCCAGATGCATTGGTGAAGTGCAACCATGGAGAGGTGTTTCCCTGATTGTTTGGTGAACTGCACCTGGGCAGGAGGAGAGATGATTGGGCCAGTCAGTAAGACCCCTGTACTGTCAATGCAATGGAGTAACTGCAGGGGATGTGGACAGGCAAGGAGGAAGAACCCTGCTCTGTCAGAGCAATGAGGTGATGCGGAATGGAGGAGGGTCTGCAATTAATCAGTGAAGTGATGTCACTTGAGAAGCTTTCTGGAAGGGGCAGAGATGAGAAGCCCCAAATATGGGCACAGCAACAGGGACACCTGCACCATCAGTTCCTGGATGGAAGAGGTGTACAGGAAGTGAGACCCATGCTCATACCAGCAGTATGGGGGTGACTCTGAACAGGGAACATGACCATGGCAAAGAAAACAGGCCCAGCATCATCTGTGTGGTGGTGTAAATGACGAAGCATGTGATGGGCACAAGGAGAATGAAGCTCCCTCTCCCATCAGTACTAAATACTGTGCAGGGTGTGCTAACGGGATCATGTGGAAGAACTCTGGATCACTGCATCAGTGCGATGGTGTAAATGGACAGGATATGGGATTGGGGCAAAGTGAATAGGGCCTGCAGCTACAGAGGATGATGCAAATTTATAGGTGATGTGAGAAAGACCCAGCATCTCTCACAAGAGGGAAGTGGGAACAGGGCCCAGTGAGCTGGGCATAGAGGATGAGCCCCGACCCATAACCAGTGGTGTGACTTGGCCAAGAATATTAATGAGGTAGTAGAGGAACCCCTACCCACTGTGGAGGGTTAGCTGGACCGGGGATGTGACCTGAGGATGTGATGCATTTCGGCTGCATCAGTACAGTGATGTCATTGAGCAGAGTATTCTCATGGAGCAAAGAAAGAGTCCTGCCCCATCCATGTGCTGCTGTAACTCACCAGAGTTTTCTGTGTAAAGAACAGTAGCCCTGTATACCGTAACTGTAATAGCGTCAGTGGACAGAGGAAGTGAACAGGATAAAGACGATCAGGAACCACCCGCGAGTATCAAGAAGTACCTGGGCAGGAATGTGAACATGGTAAATAGAAAGAGCCCACACACTCGGTGCAGTGGGACAACTGAACTACAAAAGTGAACAGGGAAAGAGAATGATCTCTTATCTGTTGGTGCAGAGATGGGACACACGAGGGAGGTAAGAAGGGCAGAGAGGAGAAGAGGAGGTCTTCGCTTCCTCTGGGAGGATATGAACAGACCACACAGGAGAATCTTCACACCCTTAGTACCGAGGTGGAAGTTGGCAGGCTCTGGACAGAGTTCACTGATGAAATGGGGCAGGGCTGTGTGAACGAGGTCAGGAGGAGGAGCCCTACAAACCTAGCACACTGGTTCCACTGCACTGGCTGTAAGCAGGAGAAAACCAGTGTATGCAGAGCAGTGTGTAGTGGTTCCTGGGCTGGTGATGTGAACAGGGTGGAGGAAAGCATGGCCAGTGCCACGGGGTGAGTGCCCAGTTGATCCCATTAAGCAAAGAGCAATCCTCCCAGCATCCTCACCTTGGAGTGCTCAGACAGGATGTAAGAACGGAGGAGGTGCGCCACACTTCAGTGTAACTGGCCGGGGTGTGAACAGGTAAGAAGAGACCCCAGCACACAGGGGAAGGGAGGCCAGGATAGGCATCCCCAAGTCCTCTGCGTGACTGTGTGAATGAATGAGCAAGGAGTGTGAAGAGAGCAAAGGACGAGAGCCCCTCCGCCCCAACTCAGGCACTGGGCTTGGTCAGAGGGGAGACCAGGGCATGACCCGCACATTCAGACTGACTGCGATGGTGGGTCCAGACCTGATGTGACCAGGGCACAGAGGATGGGGGGCCCTCAGTGCATGAGGGACCAGTCCTGGGTAGAACCTGCACAACTGCTGCCCTTAAGTACCACCCCGGGGCCTGAGTGAGGTGCAGGAGAGGAGGTGGACCACCAGGACTGTGTGTAACTTCGGAGGGGAGATGACAGTGCAAAGAGGAGGACCCCGGAGGCATCAGTGCCGGGGTCTTGACAGGGAACACTTATGATGCAATAGGAGCCCCTTAATGTCAGTACCACGGGGAGACAGGGCCGGGTATGGAAGCAAACAGCCAGGAGGAGCCCCGCCTGTCTGCGCATGCGGAGGAGTCACTGGGAGGCGCCTACCCACTCGCTCTGACCTGCCAGATCCTGCCCTTCGACCCCCAGACCCCTGGGAGGAAGCCGGGATATGACGCTGATGCAGGCAGGGCATCCCCTCCCGAGTCAGTAAGGGCTGCAGCGCTGCTCTCTGGTTCCCCCCAGGAATTACAAGTTCGCCTTCCAGACGGTGAGATTTACAGTCACACTGTCAGAAAGCGTTTCATCTGCAGGTGATCTGCTTCCCAGGGCGTGAGGTGATCTGACCTACACCACTGAGATAGTTCATGAAAACCGTTCTCCTGCCGCCCTGCTCAGAGCCTGTCATGAATCTCCTAACGTATAGCACTGAATACTCCGAAAGCTGAGCTCTTAAATCTTCAAACCTGGGAACTGTCCAAGATACATACAAACATGCACCATGGTTACACTCTGGAATACTAGGTAAGTAATGGAACCAAGTCAATGACTCACAGCCAGTCCAGCCAGAGTGACAAAGGTCCTTGACAAACTGCACTTCAGCAGAAAAGAGACTGGATCACCAGGGAACCCTGCCCACAGCTGGCACCTTACTGACATTTCTGCAGCTGTGGCCAGGAACTCAATGGGCTGTGAACACGGATTATCCCCTAACCCCAGAAGCGATCCCTGCAGGCCGAGCTGCTGGAGGTTAGTGGAATGATACACGGAAGGTACCCCGTTCCTGGCTGCTGCTCCATCTGCTGTGGGGCTTGAGGGGCTGCCTTGAGGTCAAGGTTGTGGACCTGACACTGGGGAGAAGCACTGCGTTCACCATGGAGCCCACTCTTTGGCCAGCTGTCTGGCCAGCTGTACCGAGAGTACATGGCTGTGTTACATTAAATGTCCCAGAGGTAAATTGAAAAGGATATGTCAAATCAATTGCAGTGCCTGGAAACGCTAAACGTTTAAACATATTTCCAGGGTGGGGGAAGTTCAGTGAGGAAAGGAGAATTAGTCTGGGGCATGGAGCGGGTTAACCCTCAGGAGTGTGGGCAGGGCCCAGGGAACAGTTGTGCAGTTCGTGGGCTTCACAGAGTGCTCCGTCATGGGGGTGAGGGGGGGACAATGACGTCTCCCCTTGATGCTCTTCTCCTTGTGCAGCACCCCCGGCCCCCCTGCAGGTGCCTGAGTGCACACTGCTTTCTGAGTCTCCTCACAAGGGGAAGCACTGTTGATGAGTGAGGTGGGAGCTTTTCCTGTTCATTCTTCTACAGACAGGATGCTTTGGCACCAAAACAGAGGCTGGCCTGGCCCTTCAGCTTTCTGCTCCGGCTGTCCTCCCTGGGTTCTCCCACCTTCACTGCCTCTCAATGAGGCCACAGGGAGCCACGCACACCCCAACCCTCCAAAACAGCAGCCTCCCACCTCCGGGCTTTTGCCCATGCCTACCCCTGCAGGCTCTGCGACATCGGTGCCCCCGAGGACATTTCGTAGTAGCAGAGCCCACTGCACGCGGTCAGGCATCTGGAGAGCTGGAGGGGTCGGTCCTGGGGGGTGGCCCTCAGCTGTTCCCGGGCATAGAGACCTCCAAGGTGCCCATGCCACACTGGCTCCCTGGGGTCCCAGCGGGATGGAGCTCCGTATCTTCGCGGTCCATCCTGATGTGGCTGGTCATGTTCAATAAAAAACTGAAGGAGGTACACTCCTCCTCCTGCATGCACAGCCATCCTGGTGGCCCTGGCACCCTGAAGGGCCACACTCAACAACCCCACAAAACCAGGAGCACTGGCTCCAAAGATGTTCCCAGGGCAGAAGGCTGGTCACACTCTCGGGGACTTCTTCGAACAACTGCTCTCTGCAGCCCACTGACGTCTGTGTACAAACCCGTCATGATCAGACAGAGATTTCTCTCTCTTCAGTGCTTTTCAGTCCCATTCTTCAGGCCTGACAGACTTAAGGAACTTAAAAGCCAGATCAGGAAATACTACTTAGTGAGAAGTTGACCTTCTCCTGTGTATACTTTGCTTCATGACTTCCCTTTCATCCTTTAAGTAAGTTGAGTTACTTTTCCCCACAACACTCATCCTGTTGTCTGTCTAATTACAGGTACAGTCAGTTCACACTAAAGAACCGCTTCCAGAAGACTTTGGATTTCGTAAGAGGTACCACCAGTGGGGACCTTTGGGAAACTTCTAATTTCCCAGGTAAGTTCCATTCATTTATAAATTGATAGTACAAACATGTGTGAAGTATTTAATATGTACCAGGCACCATTTGAGGTATCGTGCATGACTCACAGACACAATCCCTTTGCGGAGTTTATACTCAGGCAAGAGTTAGACTTTAATAAATAACTCTACTTCTGTCACAGAACACATCATAAATTAGAGAAATAAAGTTAAAATCTCAACATGATGAAAGATCCTTGATGTTTTACTGCAAACCATAGTCAACCTTGTCAAATGTTTGTTTTCAGCATATATTTGGAAGGGAGGAACTGTTGAA
Source organism: Neotragus moschatus (assembly GCA_006410615.1). Taxonomy (NCBI): domain Eukaryota; kingdom Metazoa; phylum Chordata; class Mammalia; order Artiodactyla; family Bovidae; genus Neotragus; species Neotragus moschatus. The sequence goes on from SJYA01003260.1 coordinate 13,586, forward strand.
CTAAAGTATTTTTTTCAATTATTTTTCAAAATGAAATAAGTTGAAATTTGAATTGCTAACGTTTGCAGTACTTTTACACCATATCTACAGTAATTATTCAGATTTACTTATATTTAGTTGATTTCCACATTCACTTTCAGGAATTCTACTATATACTTCTATTTCAAAGGTTTTATTTTGATTAATTTTTCGAATGTTGATGAATCCTTTCAGAGAGTGTGGAATCTTCAGAGTGTATATATAATTATATTGATTTCTGTGGCTTTCACGTAAGACTTGATATGGAGTTACTGAGTCAAACACAACTTTTTCCCTTTCGGTATTATGTTTTGTTCTTTTATCTCCTATTACCCTGACATTCAGGAGAAGCCTGATTTTGTGCCTTTGAGGCAAATACTCTCTTTTCTTCCCTGAAAGTCCGTGGCATTCTTAATGTTTGAAATTCAAAATGCCAACCATTCATATTCAGATATTGAACAAGTTTTGTTAATTTTGTTTTGACCCTGATAAGACCTTTTCATCTGAAGATTAACGTTTTTCTTCAGCGTCTGAAAACTCTATTGTCTTCTCTAAATATTGCTGTTACATTTGTTCAGGAATTTTCTTTCAAGCATGCCATTAATCTGTATGTTAGATCTCCATTCTCTGTATTTAATGTCTTTAAGACTCTCATGCTCTACTGACTGAGGTAGCCATGCAGCTTGTACGTAATAGCTTTAATTCTCTTCCTTTACTATATGGTTTTTGTTTTCTGCTACTGCATAGCTTATAGGATAAAAGTGTGTGTTTATACTTTGAATAGTCATGTGTATGCTATAAAGATAGCCATGGTGCCTCACTGCTCAGTGAAATTTCTTGCCTTTGTTCAAGATTTCTTCAGTTGATAAATGACTCACAAGTATGACTCTTTAAAGTACAGTGAGTACCCTGGTAAAAACAGGAGTATCCGAAGCA
>SJYA01003260.1:18648-31556 GCA_006410615.1 Neotragus moschatus
CTAAGGCCCTTTGTTGTTCATTCGCCAAGTCATGTTTGACTCTGTGAGACCTCATGGACTGTAACCCTCCAGGTTACTGTCCTTCACTATCTCCCAGGGTTTGGTCAAACTCATGTCCATTGAGTTGAAGGCCCTGCGTGCTAATAACTGTCATTTTAGGGCTCAGGATTTCAACATATGAATATGGGGATATTATAAACATTCTGTCTGTAATAGGGGATTTCCAGCTATCTTTCTGTTATTGATTTCTAGCCTAATTCCATTATGATCTGATAGCATACTTCGTATAGTTTTTAGTCTTTTAAATTTGTTCAGGTGTTTATGCAATCAAATGTAGTGTATCTTGATGAGTGTTCTATGTGATTGAGAGGAATATATAAAGGCATACCTCATCTTATTGTGCTTTGCTTTATTTTACTTCCTATATATTGCATGTATTACAAACTGATCATTTGTACCAGCCCTGTGTCATGCAAGTCTATCATTTTTCCAATAGCATTTGCTCACTGTATGTCAGTGTCACATACTGTGATTCCCACAAGATTTCCTATGTTTTTGTTATATGTTATGGTAATCTGTGATCTTTGATATTACTGTTGCAAAAAGATTATGACTTACTGATGGCAAAGATAATGGTTAGCATTTTTTATCAATAAAGCATTTTAAAATCAGGGTATGTACATTATTTTGACATAATGCTATTGCACACTTATTAATAGATTACAGTATATTGTAAACATAACTTTTATGTGCACTGGGAAACCAAAAAATTAATGTGACTCATTTTCTTAAGATATTCATTTTCTTTTGGTGGTTTGATTCTGAATCCACGGTATATCCAAGGTATGCTGGAGATCTGCTGTTGCTGGATGAAGTATTGTATAAATGTCAGTCCAATCCAGTATATTAATGAAGTTGTGCACGTCATTAATTATTGTGTGTCTTCCTGGTGGATCTGTCCATTTTTGATAGAGTGGTATTGAAGTCTCTAATTATAATTGTGGATTCATGTATTTCTCCTTGCAGTTCTATCATTTTCTCTGCCTCATGTTTTTTGATGCTCTGTTGTTAGGCAGATATTTATGTATTTTTGTAGAAATTAGTCCTTTATCAATGTGTGAAAGTGAAGTTGCCCAGTCGTGTCCGACTTTTTGTGACCCCATGGACTGTAGCCTGCCAGGCTCCTCCGTCCACGGGATTTTCCAGGCAAGAATAGTGGAGTAGGTTGCCATTTCTTTCTCCAGGGATCTTTTAGAACCGGCTCTAATGCCTCTCTTTAATCGGCGCCCCTCTCGGCCCCTCTCTTGGCCACTAAGCTAAGGAAACAGGGACCTTAGTGAACACGATAAACTTATAGTCATTACAAAAGTAGTTTAGAAAAGTCACTAGACAAACTATAAACCACTATAAATGTGAAGTTGCTCAGTCATGTCCAACTGTTTGCGACCTCATGGACTGTAGCCTACTAGGCTTCTCTGTCCATGAGGTTTCTCCAGGTAAGAGTTCTGGATTGGTTTGCCATTTCCTTCTCCAGGGAATCTTCCCATCCCAGGGATTGAACCCAGGTCTCCTGCATTGTAGGCAGATGCTTTACTGTCTGAGCCAGCAGGGAAGATCCCATAAACCACTATCTGCTAAGTCACTTCAGTTGTGTCTGACTCTGTGCGATCCCATAGATGGCAATCTACTAGGCTCCCCTGTCCCTGGGATTCTCCAGGCAAGAACACTGGAGTAGGTTGCCATTTCCTTCTCCAGTGCATGAAAGTGAAAAGTGAAAGTGAAGTCGCTCAGTCGTGTCCGACCCTCAGTGACCCCATGGACTGCAGCCTTCCAGGCTCCTCCGTCCATGGGATTTTCCAGGCAAGAGTACTGGAGTGGGGTCCCTTTGCCTTCTCCGATAAACCACTATAAGCACTAACAAATCTTAGGGAGAAGGGAGAATCTTATTTTTGAAGTTACCACATTATAGTATTCAACATGTCCGATTTTTAAGAACAGAAAAATATATTCAGAGAACCAGGCAAGCGTGGCTCATTCACAGTAAGAAAAGATATTAACAGAATTTTTTCTCTCTGAGAAAGCCCAGAGGTTGGAATTTTCAATAAGAATATATTTTACATGTTGAATAGGTTTAAAGCACTAAAGAATATGATAGTAAAGGAAGTAAATGAGACCAGAATGACAGTGGTACTGGTGTGAAAATGGAGAATATCAATAGAAGGATAGAAATCATTAAAAGGAATCAAATAGAATTTTGAAGTTAAAAAGTGAGATAACCGAAATAAAAAATTGCCTAGTGGGTTCCAGCCGTAGATTTGATGAAGCAAAGCAAGAATTAGCTGACTTAAAGGTAAGTTGATTGGAATTATTGAGTCTGATGAGCAGAAAGAAAAAAAGAGTGAAAAGGATGAATAGAGCCTAAGAGACCTGTAGGACACCAGCAAGCATACCAACACAGGCTTAACTGGAATCCCAGCAGAGAGGAGATACAGCAAGGGAATAAAATAATATTTGAAGAAATAATGGCAGAAAACATCCTAATTCGATGAAAGGCAAAATTGAACAAATTTGAAATAGCATAAACTCAGAGATCCCCACTGAGACACATAATAGTCAAATTTTTGAAAACTAAAGAGATGACAAAGAGAATACTGAAGCAGCAGTAGAACAGGCAAAGAAAGACTGGTTGACAGTTTTATTTTCTTGCAGCATTTTAAATACGTCATCTCACTACCTACCCCTCCCCCCCATGCCACAGCATCCATGGTTTCTGATGAGAAATTGGCTGTTAATTTTATCAAGGATCCCTTTTAAGTTAAAAACAAGACAAGATAATTCCCCAAGTAACTACAATAGTCTCCTCTTATCCTCGGTAGAGGCGTTCCAAGACCGCTGTGGATGCCTGAAAGCACAGATAGTATTGAACCCTATATTTTCTCTTACTCGTATATGACTATGATAAAGTTTAATTTATAAATTAGGCGCAGTAAGAGATTTACACCAATAACTAAGGGAAAAAAAAACAGTTACAACAATATACTGTACGAAAAGTTATGTAAATATTGTTTTTCTCTTTCAAAATGTCTTATTGTGCTGTACAAACCCTTCTAGTGATGATATGAGGTGATAAGATGAGTCAAATTGAGGTGAATGATACACGTAATGTAACTCTGGGCTACGATGTATCCTTGACAATATGTCATGAGGAGGACCATCTGCCTCAGGGTGACCCTGGATCATTGAGTCATGGCTATGTTGATGATTGGGGAATCTCAAGTGTGATGGAGTGGAGCGGTGCGGGATTTCATCACATTACTCAGAAGAGGATGCAGTTTAAAACTTAACAAATCATTTATTCCTGGAATTTACCATATAATATTTTTAAACCATGGCTGACCAGTGGTCAGTGAAATGTCAGAATGTGAAACTCCAGGTTTAGGGGATCAGCTACTGTATATAACTTTCTAGAATGTTAGATGTTCAGTTCATGAACCTAGACAGTATATTAAAATACAGAGACATTTCTTTGTCAACAAAGGTCCGTCTGGTCAAAGCTATGGTTGTTCCAGTAGTCATGTATGAATGTGAGAGTTGGACTATAAACAAAGCTGAGCACCGAAGAATTGATATTTTTGAACTGTAGTGTTGGACAAGATGCTTGGGAGTCCCTTGGACTGCAAGGAGATCCAACCAGTCAATCATAAAGGAAATCAGTCCTGAATATTCATTGGAAGGACCACTGCTGAAGCTGAAACTCCAGCACTTTGACCACCTGATGCAAAGAACTGACACATTGAAAAAGACCCTGATGCTGGGAAAGATTGAAGGCAGGAGAAGGGGACGACAGAGGATAAGATGATTGGATAGTGTCACTGACTCAATGGACATGAGTTTGAGTGAGCTCCAGGAGTTGGTGATGGACAGGGAAGCCTGGTGTGCTGAAGTCCATGGGGTTGCAAAGAGTCAGACATGACTGAGCAACTGAACTGAACTGATTGTATTGGTTTCAGCCATATATCAACATGAATCAACCATAGGTATATGCATGTCCCCTCCATCTTGAACCTCCCTCCTACCCCTCTAGTTTGTCACAGAGCATCGGATTTGAGCTCCCTGCATCGTATAGCAAATTTCCACTGGCTGTCTAATTTTATACATGGTACTGCATATGTTTCAGTGTTATTCTCTCAATTCGTCCCACCCTCTCCTTCCCCCACGGAGTCTATAACTCTCTTCTCTGTCTGCATCTCCATTGCTGTCTTGCAGATAAATTCATCAGTACCATCTTTCTAGATTCCGTATATATACACACGTTAATAGGCAATATTTGTCTTTCTCTTTCTGACTTGCTTCACTGTGTATAGTAGGCTCTAGGTTCATCCACCTCATTAGAACTGACTTGGATACATTCCTTTTTATGACTGAGTAGTATTCCGGTGTGCATATGTGTCACAGCTTCCTTATACATCATCTGTTGATAGATATCTATGCTGCTTTGTCGTCCTGGCTATCGTGAATAGTGCTGCAATGAACAGGTGTCTCACTGATAAAGAACGCACATGCTAATGCAGGAGGTGCAAGAGACCTCGATTTGATCCCTGAGTCAGCAAGACCTCTTGGAGGAGGAATAGCAACCCACTCCAGTATTCTTGTGTGGGGAATGGCATAGACGGAGGAGTTTGGTGGATTATAGTCCATGGGATCACAGAGAATCAGACAGGACTGAGCACATACGCACGCACGCGCGCGCGCGCACACACACACACACACAGGACATTGGGGTACATGTGTCTTTTTTGATTATTGTTTCCTTGAGATATGCTCAGTAGCAGGATTGTTGGGTAGTATGGTAGTTTTATTCCTAGTTTTTTAAGGAATCTCCATACTCTTCTCCATAGTGGCCATGTCAATTTGCATTCTTATCAACAGTGCAAGAGGGTTCCCTTTCTTCCACACCCTCTCCAGCATTTGTTGTTTCTGACTGATTTTTTTAAATGTACTATTCAAATTAGGTTTAAAGAAAAGGCAGAATACATCTTTGCCAAAATCTGCAAGAAATGAATGCTAGACAATGGATGATCTTTATGAAGTCTGTGATATGTGTGTGAATATTCACGTGCACCAATATAGTTTCCACTTTGCACAGCCCTTAATTGCCTGTCTTGTGTGGCATAGCAAGGTAATAGGCTAGTAACATATGTACTTTTAAAAACCTGACAATATTAACTGTGTAGACAGTAAGACTAGAAATTTTGCTTCAATTAGGACAAACTTCCAATATTTGTGTGATTTCATTTCTTGGAGCCATTTTACTAATAGAGTATGTCTCTAGGACCCGTGGTGCTTTTTCAGAACTCATTAGCCAAAGAAGAATGCATTTCACTCACAGCCCTAGGGAATCCTGTCTGTGTTCTGTGACACTTCAAGTACATTATTGTCCTGTCACCTTGGGTGTCTGTTGCCAAATTCCTTAATCTTCAATTGATCAATTGCTGAAGAAAAAAATGTGTTACGCAGGCACTTTGGTTGAGGAATGGAGACATTAGATCAGACAGAAGCAGTGTGTTTGAAATGTTTTTTTCTTTGTTCAGAAATTTTAAATGCTAATTCCAGAAGCAAAATGAAGTGAAGTCAAAGAAAATTAAACCATGATGCTTGCGATGTAACTTGGGGTGTTTTGAGCCCATGATCCTGTGATTTAGCCTTGTTTTATGATTCCAACTGGATTGATCCTGCCATGCTGCTGCTTTAAAAAACCACTCTTTCTTTTCCTTTATAATTGTAGCATATTGAGATGTAAGATGCAGAGTATTCAGGTTTAAGGTGTAATTTTACACAGGTGAGTCTCCTGCTTTTTCCTTTTTGGCCTACTGGTTTGCTACAGTTGCCTTTTAATTAATTTACAGATTTCGAGATGTGTTTTGTTTATTAGCAACAGATCCCAATTTGTATTGTGTACCCTGCAGGCCAGCAGTGCAGTGCAAACCAGTACAAGGGCCTGTAACTCATTCCACCTCTTATTGTGCTCATGTCCTGCGTGGCCATGTCTAGGGTCCTTTAGCACCAACACAACTCGTCTACACTGTCCTCTAACACAAGTGCACCAGCCTTTTCTCCCTGCTAACAGATCAGCCCCAAGGACAGGTGAATTCTAATAAAGTTGAACACTCCTTCCTAGCATGAGCCTCTAAATCCTCCAGCACAGAAGCTGGGGCATGAAATAGAAGTGATGAAATAGACAGGTGGCTTAGACGGTAAGCTGTGTGCAATTCTTGTGACCCCATGGACTGTGGCCCACCAGGCTCCTCAGTCCGTGAGATTTTCCAGGAAAGGATATTGGAGTGGGCTGCCATTTCCTTTCCCACCCAGGGATCAAACCTGCATCTCCTGCATTGCAGGCAGTCTCTAGCATTGCAGATGGATTCTTTACTGCTGAGCCACCTGGGAAGCCCATGATACATATTGTTGACCAAAACTCTAACCTGGAAGATACGACAGTTATATTGATCCCGGGTACATGAGTAAGGTGTTCTTTGTGGTTTGTGACTGTAGGACAGAGAATAAGTGTTAATGGTCACTTGTTTGCTAAAGTTTTATCTTGAAACAACAACATTAGAATGAGGAGGGGCAGCTTACTATGCTGTTCATTGATCTGCATAATAAATAACTATCAAATATAAGCAGTTTGAATGGTTTTTGGATAGTACCGAGCTCTGATTTAGTCTTAAAATTATTCTTGCTGTTAATGTTGAGTAAATCAGGTATTGCATTCCCCTGTTACTATCTCTTGCTCAGTCCTAGATTCCATTTGAACCATTTGTCATATCCATGATCTAAGTGACCCCTTTTTGCATTTCAAGTGCGANTTGAATTGTTTTTGGATAGTACCGAGCTCTGATTTAGTCTTAAAATTATTCTTGCTGTTAATGTTGAGTAAATCAGGTATTGCATTCCCCTGTTACTATCTCTTGCTCAGTCCTAGATTCCATTTGAACCATTTGTCATATCCATGATCTAAGTGACCCCTTTTTGCATTTCAAGTGCGAACACTTTCATAGGGTTTTAAGGCTCTACCCTTCTCCTGTGAAGAGCTGCAAGACAGTGACAATTAACTAAATTGTCTCTGAACATCAAGCGTCCTGAAAACAGGATGCAGTCTTCGTGCAATTCCTGGTAAATGCAGAGTTAGAAAGGCCAAACCGCTTGACCTCAAAGCACTTTCTGTGGCCTTGTGGCTCAAGCTAAATAGACAGTCCCCATTTGTAAAGCACAAGCTGAGAGTAAAACCTCCAATCACCGTTTCAGTCGCTCAGACATCAAGCACTGCAGTGTGGGCCCAATTCTCTTCTACTTTCATAGGTGTCAGCACCAAAGAGACCTCTGACACCCTTCCCCAGACCCCTGCAATCACAGCAGAGAGTTTAGTTGTTGTTTCCGTATCTAAGTAGAAAACCCATGGAGACCTACAAATTGGGGATAGAGAAACTCACTAAGTGGAGCCTTCCTTCCTGGATTTTTACCTGAGTCAGGGCAGTAGAAGTGATTGAGGCAAATCACACACACTCATTCAGAATGTTCTCCTGATTTTATAGTTTCAGTGTTTGATGTCAGTCCAGAGGTGTGGCTTAACTCAAACCCTGTTCAATTAAAAATAACATACAGTTTTAACAATTACAAATCAAAATAAGAGTGATTAGCTTAAGCTGGTCCAAAGGTACTGACAGGTGACAGTATATAAAAATGGATTTATGACTTCCGGTTCTCTTGGTTGTAGGCCTTTAGGGATTTCTCTTCAATTCAGTTAGTAGCACTAAAACTCTCTTGTGTACAAGCCAGATGCTATCCTTGTCACTTCCCTACTAGTTGACAAGTTCCCTTTAACAGTGAAGCCTGTACTTGGTGACATTTCCCAATAATTCCCCATTAAAGCCACCTGACACCTGTCTTTTGTTTTCCTTAGATTTGACTGTTGGTTGTCTTTAGAACTGTGCTGCATTTGCACTCAGTCTGGTTGGTGGTCCATTTATAATGCAAAACAATGTTCTTGACTTTCTATGAAGCATGAATATAAAGAGGGAGAAGATGCTGTGAAGAAGCTGAGAGGGAAGAGAGGAAGTAGCTTTCAGGGAAAGAGAAGCTGGGGATCCTGCTGGCCTGAAGCCCTATGGCTCTGAACTTCCTGAGGCAAATGTACAGCGTGTAATCAAGTGTGATTTCTCCCGATTATCTCAGATGTAATTAGGGAGTACCTCCTCACCCAAGACCTCTACTTAATTTTTGAAGTGTCCGGTAAGGAGGTATTTGCATATCTTCAAGTCATATTATGTCATGAGGACACTTGAGCTGATGAAAACTGACATTTACTAGGAAATAAAAATGCATCACAGTGAAACCAGGAGTCATGAGAAACTCACAGCTGCGAGTCTGGGCACCTATTTTAATTGATAAGACACAGCAGCTCTGCCTCGTGAAGCAAATCAGAGTGTGAAGTAGGAATATAAATATGCAGAGGTCAGAACATTGCCGCAGAGGCAAAGCTCCCGACACTGTTTGGTTCAGGTCCCCTGACTGCCAGCTCCAGGTTTTGTCTTCTCTTTTCTTTTCTCTCATCCCTCGGGATTTATGAAGCAGGGTTTAGGGGGAAAGACTTCTGTCACTATCTGTCTCTTGCTTTCTCACTCTTCACTGTTTTACTTTTGCTGTGTCACTCCTGTTATTAAAGAAGTAACCACCAAGTGGTTACAGTGGCAATGATTTTTGGACAGAAGAGAGGCACAGAGAAAGAAGCCATGGTGCAGTTGATTCTCAGGAACTTACGATCATTTCATGTGACTGTGTTTGCCTTCCAGTAATTAGTAAGAGTAGCTGTTAGAATTACAGTAATAACCGCTGCTCACTATACGCCAAGCATTGTTCTATGCCCTTCACATGAGTTCATTCATCTGATCCTTACAGAAATGCTCTGAAGTAGATGCTCTTTTTATGTCCATATTCATGCTTAGGGAACAGGGCCTAAGTGATGGAATAAGTTGTTCAAGATCATCCAGTTTGTAAATTGAATTCAGAGTTTGAAATTAACCAACCTAATCGCAGAGTCTGAGCTCTAAAGAGTGAACTTTTGTTGTTGTTGTTTCTCCCTTATGTTATTTATGTTCACACTATCATAAATCTATACCATTATATGTGTTTCTTTGGTGGTAGTGAGTTTAAAGTGTCTCTAGTCAATAAATAAGGCAATGGCACCCCACTCCAGTACTCTTGCCTGGAAAATCCCATGGATGGAGGAGCCTGGTAGGCTGCAGTCCATGGGGTCACAAAGAGTTGGACACAACTGAGCAACTTCCCTTTCACTTTTCATTTTCATGCATCAGAGAAGGAAATGGCAACCCACTCCAGTGTTCTTGTCTGGAGAATCTCAGGGACGGGGGAGCCTGGTAGGCTGCCATCTATGGGGTCGCACAGAGTCGGACACAACTGAAGCGACTTAGCAGCAGCAGCAGTCAATAAATAAAAGTAACTACAAGTTTCTCTGGGATAAAGATGGGTACAGTTGGTACATTTAAATTAAACATCACAAAGAACCTTTTCGTACTGTTTCCTCTACCTTTATTGGTCATGTGTAAAGTGTTTTTAAGTGTTCTGATTTAGAGCTCCGGGCTTCCCAGGTGGCACTAGTGATAAAGAACCTGCCTGCGAATGTAGGAGACAGAGATGTGGGTTCAATCCCTGGGGTGGGAAGACCCCTGGAGAAGGAAATGGCAACCCACTCCAGTATTTTGCCTGGAAATTCCCATGAATAGAGGAGCCTGCTGGGTTACAGTCCATGGGGTTGCAAGGAATGAGACATGACTGAGCAACTAACAGTTTTCCATTGTCAACTTTCCTTTTGGATTCTAACCATCTGTATGTCACAGTAGTGTCCAGAACAGGTGCATAAAAGATATGCTTTCCTGCAGTGCCGATGAGAGTCATACAGCCTGTCTGGACTGGGAAGAGCAGCCAGGCAGGAAAACATCCAGCATTTGCTGCTTCCTCAGCGTTTCCCTACATTTCCCAGCAGTCACCCTCTTCCTCTGTTGTATTTGCACATGCAGACGTACACATTTTCTCCAGATGTATCCAGCTAATTTGCATGGTGACTTTTCCAAATTGTCTTCTCTGTGTTAATGGTAACTGGTGCAAAGGGTTCTGTGAGAATCTGTCCCACGTGTGATCAAATTTCTCTTTGGGGGAATATACTTACATTAAGATGCCTGGCAAAGGAAGAAGGTGAATAAGCCTTGGGCAAACACGTTAGTACCTAGTGATATACATGGGTCAAGCTTTTGGTAGTTTTAAAAATATTCAATTTAATGTCAAAGACAAATGTCCAGTTTCTTGCTAATCTTAACTGTGACTATGTGAATAAAAAACCTTACCTTTTCTTTAAAAATAGACTTTAAATTCAATTTTAGGTTCATAGCAAAATTGAGCAGAAGGTAGAGTTTTTCCATATACCCAGATTTCCACAAATGCAGAGCCTCCTCGTTGTCAACATGCCCCAGCAGGGGGGCACATTTGTTATGACTGATGAACTTACATTGACACATCATCATCCAGAGTTCATAGTTTACATTAGGGTTTGCTCTTTGTGTTGTGCATTCTACAAATTTGCACAAGTGAATTACGAATCCATTATAGCTTCATGCCCAGTGATTTCATGGCCCTAACCTAAAGATTCTCAGTGCTCTGCCTTTTCAATATTTTCTCCCTCCTAAACCCTGGCAACCACTGATCATTTTACTGTCTCCATCTTTTGTGTCTTTTCCAGCATGTCAGAGTTGGAATTATATAGTATGTACCCTGTTCAGAATGACTTCTTTCACTTAGCAATTGGCAGCTAAGGTTCTTCCTTGTCTTCCTGGATGGATAACTCATTGCTTTTCAGTACTGAATCATATTCCATTATTGGTGATGCAGCACAGTATCCACTCACTTGCTGAAGGACATCTTTGTTGTTTTCCAAGTTTGGGTAATTATGTATAAAACTATTATATCCATGTATGTGCAGCCTTTTGTATGAACAAGATTTTTCAACAACTTTGGGTAAATACTGAAGAATGTGATTGCTGGATCCTGTGGTAAGAATATGCTTAATTTTGTAAGAAACTTCCAAACTGTCTTCCAACAGCAATGAATGAGAGCTACTGTTTTGTTCCATATTCTCCCAAGCAGCAGTTCAGTTCAGTCGCTCAGTCATATCCAACTCTTTGTGACCCCATGGACTACAGCACACCAGGCCTCCTTGTCCATCACCAATTCCCAGAGTTCACTCAAACTCATGTCCATTGAGTCAGTGATGCCATCCAACCATCTCATCCTCTGTTGTCCCCTGCTCCTTCCACCTTCAATCTTGCCCAGCATCAGTGTCTATTGAAATGAGTCAGTTCTTTGCATCAGGTTGCCAAAGTATTGGAATTTCAGCTTCAGCATCAGTTCTTCCAATGAATATTCTGGACTCATTTCCTTTAGGATGGACTGGTTGGATATCCTTGCAGTCCAAGGGACTCGCAAGAGTCTTCTCCAGCACCACAGTTCAAAAGCTTCAATTCTTCTGCGCTCAGATTTCCTTATAGTCCAACTTTCACATTCATACATGACTACTGGAAAAACCATAGCTTTGACTAGACAGACCTTTGTTGTCAAAGTAATGTCTCTGGTTTTTAATATGCTGTCTAGGTTGGTCATAGCTTTCCTTCCAAGGAGTAAGCGTCTTTTAATTTCATGGCTGCAGTCACCATCTGCAGTGATTTTTGGAGCTCAAAAAAATAAAGTCTGTCATAACTATAAATATTTTAGTTATGATAAAATATATATAACATTCAATTTACCAACTTAATCATTTAAGTGTGCATTTCAGTGGTGTTAAGTGTATGTTCATTTTGTGAGTTAATGATAGTTAATGTCCAACACTCTTTCATCCTGTAAAACTAAAAACTCTGTATCTTTCTTTCATTGATTCTGGTTTAATTTCATTGTGGTTTGAGACCAGGCCTTGGTTTCTATTTTTAAAACTTTGTTATGGTGTTTTTTGTGCCTGAGAATGTGTTATATTTTGGTGAATATTTCCTTTGAGCTTGAGAAGGTGAATTCTTCTGTTGTCGGATCCGTAGTAATCTGTGGATGTCCATGCTCTGCATTTGACTGATGGTGTTTGTTGGGTTAACCATGTCCTCACTGCTTTTCTGCCTGTTGGATTGGCCAGTTCTAGTGCAGGGTTGTAGAAATGTCCGATTAGAACCATAGTGTCATCTATTTCTCCTTGTAGTTCTATCAGTTTTGCTTTCTGTATTTTGATGCAGTGTGCTCTTCTTAGGGCATAGACACCAATGGTTGTTATGTCTTTTGGGAGAGTTGCCCCCTTAATCATTATTAGTGCCCCTCTATATCCCTGATAACTTTGTTCTGAAGCCTACTCTTTCTGAAACTAGTACAGCTCTTCCCACTTTGTTTTGATTAGTAGCTGCATGGTATATCTTTCTCCATCGATTTCTTTTTCTGCCCAGATTTATTACGATATGACTAGAAAATAAAAACATAAGGTTATGTATATTTAAGGCATATGGAATGATATCAACAAGATGATGAAACAGGAAGTGAAGTGCTTTACTCGTGTTCTCCCACAGCAGCAATAATTTGGCAGCCAGAGACAGGCGCACTGACTTCAGCCTGATTGTAGAGTCTGTGGTAGCCCTGTGGCTTGGTTCCAGCCCTGCCCAGTTATGTTCTGGGAGCAGTCCTGCACACCCAGGGACCTGAGGGGAGACATGTCTGGCAGTGCCCCTACGAGTCGGCTCACTGACCTCCCTTTATAGCTGCGGAGCCTCAAGCGGCTCTGGGACTTCACTTGGGCCTGTCTCAACTGCAGT
>SJYA01003260.1:45101-55757 GCA_006410615.1 Neotragus moschatus
ATGGGATGGCTGGATGGCATCACTGACTCGATGGGTGTGAGTCTGAGTGAACTCCAGGAGTTGGTGATGGAAAGGGAGGCCTGGCGTGCTGCGATTCATGAGGTTGCAAAGAGTCGGACACGACTGAGCGACTAAACTGACTGACACAGCATATTAAAAAGCAGAGATATTACTTTGACAACAAAGGTCCATTTAGTCATGGCTATGGCTTTTCCAGTAGTCATGTATGGATGTGAGAGTTGATCTATAAAGAAAGCTGAGCACAGAGGAATGGAGGCTTTTGAACTGTGGTGTTGGATAAGACTCTTGAGAGTCCCTCAGACTTCGAGGAGATCCAACCAGTCCATCTAAAGATCAGTCTTACGTGTTCATTGGAAGGACTGATGTTGAAGCTGAAACTCCAATACTTTGGCCACCTGATGTGAAGAGCTGACTCATTAGGAAAGACCCTGATGCTGGGAAAGATTGAGGACAGGAGGAGAAGGGGACAACAGAGGATGAAATGGTTGGATGGTGTCACCCACTCGGTGGACATTAGTTTGGGTAAACTCTGGGAGTTGGTGATGGAAAGGGAAGCCTGGTGTGCTGTGATTCATGGAGTTGCAAAGAGTCAGACAGGACTGAGGCGACTGAACTAAACTGAAGGGAAAAATAGCAATACAGTAATAGAAAGGGAATTCAGTATCCTACTTTCAACAATGGATAGATCATCTATGCAAAAGAACAAGTAAATGTACAAAAATAGATTTTTAAAAAATTGATATATAGTTGATGTACAATATTATGTAAGTTACAAGTATACAGCATAGTGATTCATAATTTTTGAAGGTTATACTCCGTTTATAATTATTGTAAAATATTACTGTAGTCCCTTTTTTTGTATAGTATAACCTTGCAGCTTATCTGTTTCAAACATAATAGTTTGTACCTCTTAATCTCTTACCCCTGTATAGTACCTCCCTCCGTTCCCTCTCTCCACTGGTAAGCCCTAGTTAGTTCTCTGTGTCTGTGAACCTGTTTCCTTTTTTTTTTTTTTTTTTNGTATAACCTTGCAGCTTATCTGTTTCAAACATAATAGTTTGTACCTCTTAATCTCTTACCCCTGTATAGTACCTCCCTCCGTTCCCTCTCTCCACTGGTAAGCCCTAGTTAGTTCTCTGTGTCTGTGAACCTGTTTTTTTTTTTTTTTTTTTTTTTAATATTTATTAGTTCTATTTATTTATAGGCCACATGTTCATGATATCATATAGTATGTGTCTTTGTCTGAGTTATTTCACTTAGCATAATGCTCTCCATAATGCAGTCCATCTGTGTTGCTGCAAATGGAAAACTTTCATTCTTTATTTGGTAGAGTAGTATCCCATTATGTGTGAGTCTGTGTGTACTGTGAGTCTGGCAATCAGTTGCAAGAAACTAACTGGAAAATTCACAAATATGGGGAAATTAAATAACAGACTCCTGAATAGTCAATGAATCAATAAAGAACTCAGTAATCAAAAGTATCAGACAAATGGAAAAACAAAAGACCAAAATTTGTGCTGTATAGCAGTTAGCAGCAGGAAGGGAATTATGAGGATCAAAGCAGAAATAAATGAAATAGAGACTAATATTGCAATAGAAAAGACTGTGAAAACTAAGAGACAGTTTTTAAAAATATAGATAAAATTTGACAAACTTTAGGTAGACTTACCAAGAAAAATAGAGAACTCAAAGAAAATTGTAAATGCATTTCATTTTTAATTGAAGTATAGTGGATTTATAGTGTTTCAGGTGTACTGCAAGGTGATTCTACTGCTGCTGCTGCTGCTGCTAAGTCGCTTCAGTCATGTCCGACTCTGTGTGACGCTATAGATGGCAGCCCACCAGGCTCCCCCGTCCCTGGGATGCTCCAGGCAAGAACACTGGACTGAGTTGCCATTTCCTTCTCCAGTGCATGAAAGTGAAAAGTGAAAGTGAAGATGCTCAGTCATGTCCGACTCTTCGCGACCCCATGGTCTGCAGCCCACTAGGCTCCTCCATCCATGGGATTTTCCAGGCAAGAGTACTGGAGTGGGGTGACGTCATCTTCTCCATGAGGATAGAGATTATGCCTTTTTTCCTGTTTCTCTGTTTCACAATAACATCATCATTCTGGTGGGGAAAGCAGACCAGCTTTGGCAGACCTGGTGGGAAAGGTGGATCTTGCATTTACCTGGGTCGGGGGTGGGAGAACCCTCTCTGGAAGGAATGCTAAACAGTTATACATGAGTGAAACAGGAGGCTCTGGGTTCACACACCCCCGTGACAACAGGGCAGGCTGGGCTGGGGGCCCTGCCCTTGAGTTTCTGAAGCCCCAGGGCTCTTGCTGCCTGGAGTGTGGGCTGTGATTATTCAGGCACACAGTCTTCCTTCCCAGGCCTGGAGTGGCCAGAAGATCGGCTGTAAAATGCCGATGGGGAAGGGTAAGGAGGCCTGGCTGGGGAGCTTATGCTCCACAACAAATTGTCTGGAAGCCAGACAGCATGGCTTTTCCAAGCAGGTAGATATCCTCGTTTGTACCGAGGTTGGGGTGCTTCACCATGTTCTTCTCAAAGAGGAGTGGGTGGTAGGCGCTCATTGTGCAGGCACTGTCGAAATACCTCTGATAATAGTTTCATACGTTAGTCTTGCGCTTGGATGGGAGGACCTCATAAATAACCACCTGGTCACACAGTGGCATCAGAATGATAATGCCGAGCATCCCAGAGGATGGGGGGCTTGGCCGGATCTGCTCTGAGGAGATTTCCTGAATGATGTCCCACAGCTCCCGAGGCATCTGGGGCTTGAGGATGTAAACGGGCTGATCAGGATGCAGCTTACGATAGCTCTTGAAGTTACTGAAGTAACTGTAGTCGGGATTCCTGTACCACTTTGGGATATCTGAGTGGTAAACAGATGGGTCCCACACACTTAGGATTCCTTCATCATACAAACCATCTTTGAGGAAGCCCGCTTCTGTGGTGACCAACTGAGAGTTTACCAGACGAATGGTGGTTTTCTTGTTGGAATTTGACTGTGGGTGCCCCACTGAACCTCTGGACTGCATTGTGATCACCTATTTCTCGACCCACCCAGGAGGACTTCAGAGATCCTGCTGGAGAGACAACAGTACTGATGCCCCATGGCCCAGCCTTGGTCCTAATGTCCTCCTGAGGCAGGTAACCCTCCCAGTCAGAAGTGTTGACGGGAAAATCTGTGGTCTCCACCATTGAAATTTTCATGTGGTCCCGGGCGTGGCAAAGCAGGGCCTCTGCACTGAACTTGACCCTGGGCCCTGGCCCCTTGTACATCACTTTGTACTTGTTCATGTTCATATAATTCTTCTGGATAGTTTGCAGCCTGGGGATAAGGTTTTTGGAGGAGGAAGGTGACTCAGTTATACTGAATTATTTTCCATTTTAGTGTATTACAAAGTATTGAATATAGTTCTCAGTGCTATACAGTAGGTTCTTGTTGTTTATTTTATATTTAGTAGTGTGTGTCTAGTAATCTCAAATTCCCAATTTATCCCTCCGTCCCCTTTCTCTGTTGGTTAAGTTTGCTTTCTATGTCTGCTGAGTCTATTTCTGTTTTGTATATAAGTTCATCTTATCAATTTTTGTTTCCAAATATAAATGATACAGTATGATATTTGTCTTTCTCTGTTTTACTGCACTAGGTATGACAATCTCTAGGTCCACCCATGTTGCTGCAAATGGCATTATTTCATTCTTTTTAATAGCTGAGTAATATTCCACTGTGTATATTAATATGTACCATATCTTGTTGATCCATTCCTCTGTTGATGGACATTTAAGTTGATTCCATGTCTTGGCTATTGTAAATATTATTGTTGTGAACATTAGGTTGCATATATCCTTTTTTAAAACATTTAAAAGTAATTTTTAAATTGGAGTACAATTGCTTTACAATGTTATGTTAGTTTCTGCTGTACAGCAACGTGAGTCAGCTATTTGTATACATGTAGCTCCTCCCTCTTGAGCCTTCCTCCCACCCTTTCCCCGTCCCACCCCTCTGGGTCATCATGGAGCCCTGAGCTGAGCTCCCTGTGCTGTACAGCGGCTCCCCCAGCTCTCTTTACACATGGTAGTGTATATGTGTCAGTGCCACTGTCTTGATTCTTCCCACCCTCTCCTTCCCCCCTGGGTCCACAAGTTCATTCTCTACGTCTGAGTCTCTATTCTTGCCCTGCAGATTCTCTGGATGTATGCCCAGAACTGGGATTGCTGGATCATATGGTAGCTCTAGTTCTAGTTATTTTTAAGGGACCTCCATACTGTTCTCCATCGTGGCTGCACCAATTCATGTTGCCACCAACAATGTAGGAGGGTTCCCTTTTCTCTACACCCTCTCAACATTTATTATTTGTGGACATTTTGATGATGGCCATTCTGACCAGTGTGATGTGGTATGTAAATATGTTTCTACATGCAAATATTGAAGTATCTGAAAGAGAAAAAAATTCCATTTATAATTGCATCCAAAAGAATATAAAATACCAAGTAAACAATTTAACCAAGGAGGTAAAAAATTTAAACAATTTAAACTCTAAGACATTAATGAAAGAAATTAAAGGAGGTATGGATAAACGCAAACATATTTCACTTTGGGTTTTGGATTTGGAACTGTCTTTACATTCAGTATTGATCTCTTGAACATTTTTTTAATCTTAATCAGTCTTGATTCTCTGAATGTAGGTGATTTTACCTACATGAGACCCTAATTTTCCATCTCTTCCCCAAAGATACTTTTGGGGATTTTATAAAGTCTCTTAAAGAGTTTGATAGACTTTCTTTGTTCTTCTCTTCCTCTTTCAGTCTAGTTAGAAAGATTCCTATCAAAATGAAAAGGTGATTTTGCCTTGACTTATTTTGTAATTCATAGTGGTTGTTGGTGAGTATTGTTCCATGTATGAATTTTCATTAAAGACCATTTCAGGGATTACTGTATCTTAAGAAATGTTTGCCCTTCCTCCCTTTTTTGCAGAAAAGCATGACACATTGGAAATTGCATGGCAGGGGCATCGAGTAGTAAAGATGGGAACATTGATGCAGTTGTATGCCTTTAAAGTGAAATTGGATCTTGGTAGAGTGGAAAGATTGCCAAATTTGTAGTCAGAAGCTCCTATGTTTGAAGCTTGGTGCTTGGCAAGAGAGAATGAGGGCATCAGTGTTCAACCTGCAGTGCCTTTGTAAGAATTAGAAGCCATGCATGTAGGGGTTTCCACAGGATTTGGCGTTTAATAAGTACTCAGCGCTTTTATTATTAAATGGTTGGGAAAGTGGAGTGAAAGGGTGAAGGAGAAACACCTAGATTAAAAGAGCATGAGTAACACTTAGATATTTATTAAAAAAAATGTACAAACAGTGATGATATCTGAAACTAGTAATTTTGAACACCAGTTGGACATATGGTGACATAAACTTACTTTAGGTTTGGAAATAGTATGATAACTGTTGATTTTTAAAGTTTCTTTTAGAGATGCAAACTGAAGAATACACAGATTAGAGGGCAGGTTAATGGGGTATATATGGGGCAGGATTGTCCATGAAGTGGAGGTTTTAGGGCTGTAGGGTATGGATCTCTGTCACTGTATGTGTTTGTGTATTTCAAAGCTTTGCTATACACAGTTACATGGTTCTCAAAAAAGGAGATGGGAGAAAGACAGTTATAGGTCATAGCTTAAGACATTAAGCTACCCCGGAATTCATAATCATAGATAAGAGCACAGGGAATTTGAAGAGTGGCGCAAACACATATAAGTTTGTTAAGGAGAAGCAGTAGATTCCAAAGAATGGCCTTATTTGTGCCACAAATGTCCCTGGAGCTAGGCTCGTAAACACACAGTAATCATGAATGTCACACCAGTTAATAATGTAGCTGTTTAATGTCAAAATCACAGGTCTCTTTCTGAATTCTGACTCTTCATTAACTCCTTCAGATCTGTGTCTCAGTTCATTTCCATAATCAGCTCATAGGGTTTGTTTATAGCTTTTCTTGATGTTGAGTATTGACTATATTTCTCCCTGCTTTTGAACAACCTCTGCTTCATTCAGTGCTTTATTTATGCTTCTGGAATATGTTTACCAATATGAAATTGCTCTTTTCCCCCTCAGGACATGCACAATGAAGAGGCTTTTTGCCTCTTTTGCCTAACTTTTGTTATTTTATCTTAGTCATGTATACTTTAATTTTCTGCAAAAAAAATGATCCATTAAAATGATACTGAGATTTATACAGTATGACAGAATTGACCAGAAACACAGTTGAGATCATTATTTTACTTACAGAAAGTCTCAGTTGTCAAAGTATCAAATAGATGATAACATAATTGATCATAATTGCTTATTAAAATGAAAACATCAAATGGCAAGATGGCACCTTGATTCAGAATCATTTTAATGACTGAATCAGAGCCCTGCATGTTTCAAATTTGAGGAATTAGCTGCTACTGAGGCTGAAAAGGAAATGTACCTGCTATTGAAGGATATAGCTTTTTAAAATAGTTTTATTTATTTATATATATTTAGCTGTGCTAGGTCTTCCTTGCTGGGCAGGCTTTCTCTAGTTGTGATGAGTGAGGGCCACTCTCTAGTTGTGTTGCACAGGCGTCTCATTGTGGTGGCTTCTCTTGTTGTGGAGCACAGGCTCCAGGATGTGCAGGCTTGAATAGTTGTCGCATGTGGGCTCAGTAGTTGCAGCTCCTGGGCTCTAGAGCCCAGGCTTAATAGTTGTGGCGCATGGGCTTAGTTGCTCCGTTGCATGTGGGATCTTCCCAGATCAGGGATCAAACCATGTCTCCTTCATTGGCAGGCAGATTCTTTACCACTGAGCCACCTGGGAAACCCCGAAGGGTATAGCTTTTATATATGACATACGTCAGAAATAACAGAGGGAGATAGTTGCAACAAATATATTCATTTTACTGGATAACTCTTCTGCCTCACGTTGATGTTTACAGAGCATTCCACTTGTGGCCCAGTTTTGTCTCCACAAAATAATACTGAATATGATTCTTATTTTATGTTGAGACACTGTTTCTCAAGTAGTTCAATTGAAATGACTTACCCTAAGTCATTTGCCTGGTGAGTACTGAAGTTCTAACTCAAGGCTCATCTCTGAATTGAGTGTTTTTTCCCCTGTTCCTCCACTGTCACCCACAGATAAGTTTTTCCAAAATTGTATTATTCTAAAAATGAATGCATCAAATGCACTTGTATTTTGAAACCTCGATCATAACTTCATAGTTATCCTTGGAAAGGATGACCAATTTTCTGCCATTATAAATTAGTAGAGGTGTACAACCAACTCACAGCTCTATTGGCGATTTCAGTGGAAAGTCTCCCAAATTACACTTTATGACCATTTTGAAACCAGTGTAAAGAAGGTTGAGTTAGGCTTTATGTTAAAGAATTTTACCTTATCAGGTGGAGACTCTGTTGCTTTCACCTGCATCAGGAAACCATAGCTCTTCTTGAGACTGTTTCTGGTTGTCAGCTGTCCAGATGATTTTTCTGTAGCCATTTTTGTTGTAACTTTTCATAGATAATTTCCATAGTTTCTTATCAGTTTGCATGAAAGCCTTTGTTTAATTATTTCCTAGTTGAACCATTAATACGAAATTAGTTTCACACATGATTACAGTCATTATTTTGATGGTTTGATTCCCCAGCTGCTCACAAAATATTCTACTGTATATTTTAAGGATTTGAGATTCCTTATGCATGTTCATTATATTTATTTCAGTAACTATATCTTTCTCAGAGGAGGAAACATTAATTTCCCTAACAGTGTATATCAAGCTATTAAATGTTTATGATGGTGACTATATCCTCATTGGAGTGAGAGAGTGTATTGAGGGGGTGATGGTTCAGAAGCAGAAATACTACCTTAAGGCCCAGACAACACAGGCCCCTTCCTAGCCTCTGACCAGGCTCCCAGTGGGACCACTAGAAATCCACTTCCAGCCCCCACTCTAGGTACTCATGTCTCAGGGATTCCCTTCTCTAATGGCCCTCAGTCCCCTTCCAGGGCTGCGTGGGTTTCTTGGGCCCATCATACTGAGTGCAGACCTGCCTCATTTGTGGACAGCCCTGGACCCAAGGGGTAACCCAGTGGTAGATATCAGTAGCGAGGTGTCAGTGAGGTTTTAACCTGTGTTTGGTGGTGTCCACATGAATGCACATTCCCTCTCAGGATGGGAAGATGCAGAGCAGGCAGAAGTGAAGGAAAAAGGACCTCTCTAACCCAGTGATAGACTTTGTCTGTGTGGCTACCTTCTAACCTATAAGTCCACAGTCTGAAAGTTCAGAATCAGAACCCACCCTTCTAGGTGAGCAAGGTACCTTGTCAAGCTAGGAGCACAGAGCACTTTTACTTACCCTTTTCTGCATGTTATTTTTGACTTCTGAACACAAATATATGATTCATGAGCCTTTATTTGTTCTCTTGTCACAAACCCCACAAATGCTACAGGTGACCTGAGCCAGGGTTGCATTATCGGATAGGGAGTTTGAATCTACTTTGCTAGCATGCACCAGCAACGTCAAATGTAAGCCTAATGTCAGCAGAGAATGCTGTGCTCACCATCAGAGCCTTGATTATTTCTCCTGAAATTGAAATAGCTTTCCAGATTTCCTCTGTTAGATACCCTAAAAGTACCACATTGTGAAGTCCCTATGCAAAGTCATGAACTAAATATTCAGACTCTCCTAAAGTACTCGTGACGTGACAGTTCAGGGCAGTTCCATCTAAAAATTATTTGTCCATTCAATAAACATCTATCAGTCATCTACTGTGTAAATAGAAGGCATTTTGAAAGAATATGTTAGGGGTGTAAAAGATGAATTGTGCTCAGTTCTCATTTTCTGGTCTAATAATGAAGAACTCATATTTTAATAACTATAAGATAAGTCAATAAGTAGTATATTCATGACAGATAGAGTCATGATTCTTTGGGAGTTTCTAGGCAGGCAGTTGTGCATTTCATGCACTTCTTAAATTATACCATCTGTGTCTGAATCTCTGAAGCTTGCTGCTGCCCCCTCCTTCTTCTTACCTCATTCTTTTTTCTAGCTAAGTCCTAGTTAGTTTTTGAATGTCAGCTCAGATTACAGTCTCTGCAAGATGCATTTCCCAACACTGTTCTCCCTTGCCTGGGGTAGGTGCGTTATCCCTTGAGTTCCCAGAGTACCTCACTTCACTGGATTCTGAGTTTGCACATCTCTCTGTCCCTGAGAACTGGGCTCCTTTAGGGTACAATGGCTAGAGAAGGCAATGGCAACCCTCTCTGGTACTCTTGCCTAGAAAATCCCATGGATGGAGGAGCCTGGTAGGCTATAGTCCATGGGCTCGCTGAGGGTCAGACAAGACTGAGTGACTTCACTTCCACTTTTCACTTTCATGCATTGGAGAAGGAAATGGCAACCCACTCCAGTACTCTTGCCTGGAGAATCCCAGGGATGGGGGAGCCTGGTGGGCTGCCATCTATGGGATCGCACATAGTCGGACATGACTGAAGTGACTTAGCAGCAGCACCAGGGTACAATGGCATCTTCCACGTCTGTAAGTCCTCTGCTCCACACAATGTCTAGAACGTGCTGGGAATGCTCTAATGGCCTGCTGAATGGCTGAGGATCACAGGAGTGTAATAACTATGTTGTAGAATACTAAGGCAGAATGTGAAGAGGAAAAAAAGGGGGTAACTGTTTGAAGTAAATGAAATATCATGAGCAAAGCACAGATGAGACACTGATATGGAGAAAAAGCAAAGAGTACAGCTGAGCTCTGTTGTGGGTTTTCTAGAACAAAGATTTGGGAAGTCATGCAGAATAAGAACACTTTTGAATATTAGACTGGGGAGTCTTCATTTTACTTGTTAAAAATATAGTTCCAGTAAGCATTTTTAACCAGTAGAGTTTTGTGAATGGAGGTCTACTTTAAGAATTAACATCATGGTTTGCGAAGATGCCTAGGAGGAGACACAGGGAGCTGCAAATGAACTAAGAAACTCTTCATTTACCAACCATTTCTGGATAATTTGTTAGTTCACAGTCCCTGTCCTGGGATCTGGAGACACTGAGGCACATAAGTCTTTAAAGTCTCACAGTCTGACATGGGAGACCTTTAAAGAAGGAGGAATGATCCTGGAAGATATTTTAGAGCTTCTATGAAGAGACCTTTCTATATACCCAGAGGAGCAGAAGGATTCATAGTTGTCTATGGTTGGAAACTGACATTTGTCTGGAGGGAAGAATTATTGACTACTCATATCAGAATGCAAAGGAAGGGTTTTTTGTGTTTTTTAATTGTAGAATAGTTGCTTTACACTGTTGTGTTGGTTTCTGCCATACAACAACTTAAATCAGCAGAACAAGATAAATATATATATATACACACACATATATGTGTGTGTGTGTGTGTGTGTGTATATATATATATATATATATATCTCCATCTTCAGTCTCCCTCCAACCCCATCCCCCCAGGAGGGGTTGTTTAAGAGGAAATATAATGGTTTAATCATGTTGAGCCTATTGCATTTTGGGGATTACAAGCAAAAATAACAACACAAGTACCAAACAAATTGTGCCTCATGAATCTCCCAACTTAATTTCTGCAACTACCCCCACTATGCAG
>SJYA01003260.1:63191-75177 GCA_006410615.1 Neotragus moschatus
TGGATTTTGGTTTCCTGGAGCTAGAATAGTTTCCAATGTTTTCTTTTTCAAAGGCTGCTTACTGCTTGTTCTGTTTGTTTAGTTAATACAGATATTTTGGCAAGAGTATGAGGATTGGTCATTTTAACTATATTCTTAAGGCAAACCTGAAGCACTCATGAGCAGAAGTTTCTGCTGCCGGTCTTTGTTCTGTCAAGGTCTCATATGGCAACATTGAAAGTCAGAGCATCTCACCTGTATGCTATATTCCCTGGTTTTAAGTAAGTAGGTTGAGACAAACTGTTAAGTGAGGTACTTTGTAGCTGCCACAATCACTAAGTGCTAATGGATCAGTGTTTCTTCTGGTCCCATGACACATTCAACGAAAGAAAATGAAACCAAATGAAAAATAATATATTTTTAGTCTACTAACTTGAATTAGGAGGCTTCCCAGGTGGCACTAGTGGTAAAGAACCTGCATGACAGTACAGGAGATGTAAGAGACTTGGATCCCATCCCTGGGTTGGAAAGATCCCCTGGAGGAGGCATGGCAAACCACCACAGTATTCTTGCCTGGAGAATCCCATGGACAGAGGAGCCTGGCAGGCTGTGGTCCATAGGGTCACAAAGACTTGAACATGACTGAAGCGACTTAGCACAGGAAAACTGAATTTAAAAAAAAAAGAATATTTTATTCTCATCTTTAAAAATATTTTACAGTGGTTCTGTTTATAAAAGACTGCAAGTTATTTCAGAGTTCACTTAGCATTTTGAAAGCTGAGAAATGAATTTGACTTTAAGCAACATACTTGATTGTGTTAACAGATTGGTCATGAAGACCCCTTCCTGGGTCCTAACCCAGCAGAGACTCTCTGTCTTAGCAGGGAACATTCTATTTCCTTTGGGTTTGTGCATCCAAAAACAAAACAGAAACTGAAGCTGAGATGGATGTAGTACAAGGTTTATTCAATGGCTAGAGAATGGAGAAGCTCAAACTTAGTTCACAAATCAACTTCTTTCCTAATATAGTGGAAGAAGCTTGATTTTTAAGGCATCAGAATAATAAGAAGGGAGGGGCATATGCATTAATTTTCTGGGAAAAAGTGGGCATCTTTTCCTGGAAATGGCATGCCACCCTTTCTCTGTCCTTATTTGGTCTGCAACTTCTGATCATGGCCACTAGTGGACATGTCATTTAGCATGCTAGTATGGTAATATTAGCATATAATGAAACTCAAGGTCTGCTGGAGGTTGTCAGTATCTTGTTTTCAGCTGGTTTTCTCTGATTTCTTGTTTTCTCTCCCTCTTGGCTTCCTTCACTTGTGTCCAACCCTGTGACCTAAAGGCATAGGTTATTTCATTTTACAGGGATGGACTGGACAATGTCTGAGCAAAATTCTGGCTGCAGACCTGGTGTCAATTGCTGTAAAATGAAAAGCTGTACAAAAATTCAAACCCCAACTATTAATACCATTTACTGGGTAAATCTATGTCCTGCTTTACTTTTAACAGTAATTTTCCCAGTTCAGTTCAGTCACTCAGTCGTGTCAGACTGTTTGCAACCCCATGAATCGCAGCACGCCAGGCCTCCCTGTCCATCACCAACTCCCTGAGTTGACTCAGACTCACGTCCATAGAGTCAGTGATGCCATCCAGCCATTTCATCCTCGGTCGTCCCCTTCTCCTCCTGCCCCCAGTTCCTCCCAGCATCAGAGTCTTTTCCAATGAGTCAGCTCTTCCCATGAGGTGGCCAAAGTTTTGGAGTTTAAGCTTTAGCATCAATTCTTCCAATGAACACCCAGGACTGATCTCCTTTAGGATGGACTGATTGGATCTCCTTGCAGTCCAAGGGACTCTCAAGAGTCTTCTCCAACACCACAGTTCAAAAGCATCAATTCTTCGGCACTCAGCTTTCTTCACAGTCCAATTCTCACATCCATACATGACCACTGGAAAAATTCATCCCTGTTATTTCTTTCTCCTTTGGAGAACAGATTTTGAGTGGTTTTATGATATTAAAAAATAAATTTCAATGAATCATGAATGTTCTTTAAATGAACCTTAAAATCATTGAGTCATGTGTGTTTCCCTCCCACTGGGGCAATAAAAATTTCATTTAGTTAAATTATTTTCACTTTTCCTACTTGTTTCTTCTTTGCTTAAAGGCGAAGAGAAACATCAGAGCATTTCCCTGTAAGAGTCTTAAAAATGGATAGTTTAACCTTAAAATCCTTGAAAGATGGATTTTCACTGTCTTATATGATGTCTTTAATAATTTTCTACAAAATAACACATGAAACATTTGCTAGAGGAAAACAAATGATGAAATAATCAGTAGAATGGCCATCCTCATTATAGTAACTAAAACCTTGAACTTCAATTTTTTCTCACCCTGTTTGACAGCACTTACCCTGAAGTAAATTCTTGTCAAAATATGCCCACTTTTACCAATTAACTGAAAAAAAAGTATATATATAAAAGATTTGGTACTCTTCAGCATTTTCAAGAATATTCAATCATACTGATTTGGGGACTGATTCGTAAAAGGGATCCTTTAAAGATAGATGTGCATCTTCAAGTTATTCTAACCAAGACAGTGAAGTTTCCATTCTATGTCCATATGATGGTTAGGGTTATGATAACACTACCTGTTTAGTACAGTTCCCCTTAGGGGTATATAAGTCTCAGGCATTTAATAATTTTTAAATAGAGAATGTTAGGTCCTTAGCTTCCTCAGAAATGTTAAGTCCTTTAATAAATGTCTTTTATGAATGAATGTATATTCATGCCTCCTCTGTCATAAATTAAAGGACCCTAGCTATATTGACTGACTTCTGGGGTTTCTTTTCTGTTCCACTGCTATGTGTGTCTCTCTTTATGCTGGTACCGTACTGTTTTGTTGACTATAGCTTTGTCATAGTGTTTGAAGTCAGGAAGTATGATTCCTCCAGCTCTGTTCTTCTTTCTCGATATGGTTTGGCTATTTGGGGTCTTTAATGTTTCCATACAAATTTAACTTTCTTTTGTTCTAGTTCTGTGAAAATTGCTCTTGGTATTTGGTAGAGATTAAATTAAGTCTGTTGATTGTCTTGCATAGTATGGTTATTTTAACAAGACTAATTCTTCCAATCCATGAACATGATATAACTTTGCATCTGTGTCTTTAATTTCTTTCATCAGTGTCTTATAACTTTCTGAGTGTAGATCTTTTACCTTTCTTAGGTAGATTATTCCTCAGTATTTCATTCTTTTTGATACAGTGGTCAATGAGATTGTTCCCTTAATTCCTCTTTCTCATAGATTATTATTATTGTTAGTGTATAAAAATGCAGCAAATTTCTGTATATTAATTTTATATTCTACAACTTTATCCAATTCAGTTCAGTTCACTCAGTCATGTCCAACTCTTTGCAACCCCATGGATTGCAGCATGCTAGGCTTCCTTGTCCATCACCAATTCCCAGAGCTTGCTCAGACTCATGTCCATCGAGTTAGTGATGCCATCCTACCATCTCATCCTCTGTCGTCCCCTTTTCCTCCTGCCTTCAATCTTTCCCAGCATCAGGGTCTTTCCCAATCAGTCAGCTCTTCGCATCAGGTGACCAAAGTATTGGAGTTTCAGCTTCAGCATACAGAGATCAACTTTATCCAGTTTACTGATAACTGTAGGTTCCCTGTTGGTCCTACATACTGTTTATATTGCAAAAATGATCTTAATGTCCTTCCCAGCACTTCACTCTGTAATCTGAATACCAAGTAGTCCTAATGCTTTTTCCTCATTGTTATCCTTCATAGGCTACTCAACTCTTCGGATGACTAGAATTATCTATTTTCTGCATATATAGGTGAGTCACAATCCCTCAGTTCAGTTCAGTCACTCAGTCATGTCTGACTTTTTGCGACTCCATGAATCACAGCATGCCAGGCCTCCCTGTCCATCACCAACTCCCAGAGTTCACAGTCCCTAACTCATGATAAATAGCTTCCCTTTTTTATAGTCTGTCATCTTTTTGGGAACATACCCTGTTCTTTTTCAATGCTTTGAAAATAGCTTCAATAATACAAACCCATAGTGTTTCAAATGATTTTGCATAGTATGTTTAACAGTGTTTATAGTCATACTCTAATAATTCAACACAAAAGGTGATTTTCTGTCTGGTTTTCAGAGAAACTGCCAGTTTTCTCATTGAAAAATATCTATGAGAAATAGCAAAAGTATTAGCATTTTAGTATAGAATTCTAGATAGAATCCACAATAAGATTTTTAGAAGTGTGTGTAGATATATGATTTTGGTTTTGTACAGGAAATGAGTGGGTGGAGATAGGTAGGAGCCAAGGAACACAGAGAATATGCTTATTATTCATTATGATTCAGTGGAGAAAATTACTAAAGGAATTGGTATATAGCCAGAACAATTAACAACACTTCTTTGTTGTGAGGGTCCAATCATGCATGATACCTCATATTCTTGAGACTTTACTGTGAAACACAAAATGGAATTTCAACATCAAAGGAAATCACCACTTAGCAGAAATTTGTAGTTATGGAACATGTTTATTAGAAGTACCTTACTAAATTTTATTAATGAATGTGTAGCTTAGTTATTTAAGCAGCCATTGCTTTCCTTTTTATTATAACTATGTAAACCCTTACCTATGCCAGAGAAACAGTTTTTTTTTAAACAGCTTTATTCAGGTATAGTTGATACACAAAAAACAGCATATATAATTCATATACTTAGATGAGGGTAGACATATGCAAACATCCCAGGTAATACCATAATCTAGGTGGTAGACATATTCAGTACTTCCAAGATTTTCTTATATTCCTTGTTTTATTTGTGTAAGAACACTTGACATGTGATCTACTCTTAAATTGTGCACGGTATCTTGTTGTTAACTGTAGGTGCTATGTTGTACAGCAGCTTCCTAGAACTTATTCATTTTGTATAACAGAAATTTATACCCATTTAATAACAACTGAATTTCCCCCCACCTCCTGTCCTTTGGAAACCACTATTGTATTCGCTGTTTATATGATATTGACTACTTTTTATATACCTCATGGAAGTTGAATCATGCAGTAATTTCTTGCTGTGACTGGCTTACTTACTAAGCATAATGTCCTCTAGGTTCATCCATCTTGTCACATGTCACAGATTTTCCTTCTTTTTTATAGGTGAATGATATTCCATTTTGTGAACATACCAAATTTTCCTTATCCACTCATTGATCCATCAACAGACACTTAGGTTTCTTCCATCTCTTAGCTATTGTGAATAGTGCTGCAATGAAAATGGTAGTCTCAATATATCTTCAAGGTCCTAATTTCAATTTAGATATATATCGAGAAGTGGGATTATTAGTTCAGTTCAGTTCAGTCGCTCAGTTGTGTCCGAATCTTTGTGACCTCATGAATCGCAGCACGCCAGGTCTCCCTGTCCATCACCAACTCCCGGAGTTCACTCAGACTCACACCCATCGAGTCAGTGATGCCATCCAGCCATCTCATCCTCTGTCGTCCCCTTCTCCTCCTGCCCCCANTGTAGCCAAAGATGGAGAAGCTCTATATAGTCAACAAAAACAAGACCAGGAGCTGACTGTGGCTCAGATCATGAGCTCCTTATTGCCAAATTCAGACTTAAATTTCATACTATAGTGACTTAGACGTAAAAGTATTAATAATTATAACAGAGAATAGTGAAATTCCAGTGAAGAACTTAGTTCCTTTTGTTTTTATTTTGTAATTTACAGCATTATATTGACCTGCAGCCAGGGTAATTCTTGGAGTGTCTGAGACAAGAGTGTCAATTATACTTTGATAATTTTTGGTAAACTTTTTGATTTAAAAAATCTATAACATAGCATGCTGCTGTTGCTGCTAGGTCACTTCAGTCATGTCCGACTCTGTGCAACCCCATAGACAGCAGCCTACCAGG
Organism: Neotragus moschatus; assembly: GCA_006410615.1. Classification (NCBI taxonomy): domain Eukaryota; kingdom Metazoa; phylum Chordata; class Mammalia; order Artiodactyla; family Bovidae; genus Neotragus; species Neotragus moschatus. The sequence continues at coordinate 69,110 of SJYA01003260.1, forward strand.
CTCCCCCACCCCTGGGATTCTCCAGGCAAGAACACTGGAGTGGGTTGCCATTTCCTTCTCCAAAGCATGAAAGTGAAGCCGCTCAGCCATGTCCAACTCTTCGTCACCCCATGGACTGCAGCGTACCAGGGTCCTCTGTCCATGGGGCTTATTAATTCCCAATATTAAAAACACAGGTGTTCTATTTCTCTCTGTAATTTTCTGACTTTTTTTTTCATTTTTCGCAAGAAAATAAATGAAGGAAAGGATAGTAAATGAGTCTGTTAAGAAACTAGAGCACAAGGAAGAATAGGTTAGCTCATTTCAAATTAGGGGAATGATAAGACTATATGTCTATAAGGGGAAATTGCTATAGAATATGCATTAATTCTGGCTGCCATAACAAAATACCACAAACTAGGTGGCTTCAACAGCCAAAATTTATTTTCTCAAGTTTTAGAGGTTGGAAGTTCAAGATCAGTGTGCCATAATGGCTGGGTTCTGGTGAGATCTCTCTTCTTTGTTTGTAGACACCTGCCTTGTCACTGTATCTTAGATGATGGAGAGCAAGCTATCTGGTTTCTCCTCTCCCTCTTGCAGGGACACACATCCCATCAGATTAGGGCCTTACCTTTATGACTTTATTTTAATTTCAATTACTTCCACAAAAGGCCCTATCTCGAAATAGTCATATTGGAGGTTTGGCTTCAACAGAAGAATTTTGACGGGACAAAGATTTTCAGTATATAACGGGTATATGAAAATAAAAGAAGAAAAAGAAGATAGTGGACAGAGATTAAATCACTGATTAAACAATGTTGCATGAGCACTTAGATGGCATAGAATTAGAAGCTCCAGTAGATCTGACAGGAATGTGGGAATTCTTCTTTTATAGAGAGGAAGAAGAACTAAAATACACAGAGACTCTTACAGGCAATGAGGAAGGGAGGTAATTAGAGAGAGCGTTTTCTAATTACATGGTCTTATTCTTTCAACTAGTTTGTAAATGTATTCATTTATCAAGAGTAAAAGATGCTTTGATTAAATTATACCCCAAGGAGTGCATGAAAAATTTCAAATGGCTTCTATGGTCATTATAATAGAAATTCAATAAGTGCATTTTTTAATTGTCAGGGAGCAGTGAAGGAGTACTTGGGGTTAGAAAACATTAATTTGTAGTGAATTTTCAAAGCAAATGATCATAATTTTCTTCAGATCAACTCTTGACAGCAAAACCATGGTAATTGGCAAGGCCAACTAGTGGTTTAGAGCATAAATGTTTCATCGTGTGAAAGAAAATAAGAGCCCTGAGAGATGGTAGCTTGTATTAATAGTTGGTCTGGTTCTTTCTATCTAAACCATGATGTTCCTCTGTTGAAGATGAAATCACAGAGTATCATCATCAGATAAGGATTTCCCATGACCATGATTGAATAGGACAAGAACAAACCCACTCTGTAATCATAGTCATACAACACAAGTAACCAAATATCTCCCTCTTTCAGCTAATACTCGTAATTGCTGCCTCTTTCCCAATGACAACCTTTGCCCCATTCCTTTCCTCTTGCCACCTAGACAATAGTTACGATGACTGAAGATCTGAAAGCGTCAGACAGGACTGAGCGATTGACACACATACAATCCTCAAGTTACTCCTGCTTTCTGACAACATGGACTCCAGAACAGACATATACTTTCTTGGAGCCCTCCTAAAATCAGTTAGCATAAACCCAAATCCTCGAATAATCCCCCAACTCCTTATCAGAATGCCCCACTGTTCGCCATGATTTAGCTTCCTTTGCTGCAACAATAAACTTAACTTCATTGACAGTAAGGTCCCCGGTGGTCTCTGTCTGGAGGGTGTCGACATAGGGCATAAAATGTGGCCTCTGTCTTTAACACAGCTGCTCATGGGGTCCAGGAAAGGCACAAGTGAGACTAGAGTGGAGCTGACGGACTGATGGACGTGGTACCCAGAGGCAGAGTACTCACATCAGTGGCGGAGGATTGGTTTAGTGTGTGAGAGCCTGGACAGGAAACAAAAGGAGGGGACAGACTCCACAGTGATGAAGATGACCTGTACTGAACACTTGTATTTACAGCCTCAAGCACAGCTCCTTATACTCAGTAGACTACTCCGATTAAAAACTAGTTTTTATTTTAAAAGTGAAGCTTAGAGCTCCTTCTCTTCTTCTGTCTCAAGATGAGTAGATATTTGCACATCAACTCAGATTCACAAAGTATATCAGAAGCACAAGGAGCCTATAATATTCTCTCTCTTTATTACTGACTTGGTAGGGAGGCAAATAGAAACTCTTGCCATAGATGGAAACCCACTCTTGTGGCAGAGTAAAATAGCACACAGTAAAATGTGAATACTTATTTTGTCATTCAAAGACCCCCTTCTCCACCAGCTTCTCAATGGAGAAAAAATATCACTACATATGCAATTGGGTATAAACTTTATATGATTCAAAAATGTTGAGAATCATTCAGATCTGTAGGTGATCAGGGTTTGAAGAAAATATTTAATCTTTCAGAGAGCCTTCCCTTCCCTTCTCTAAGGTGGTGTCAGGGTAGATGGACTGAAGGGTTTCAAGGATCTCCCAGTCTTAAGAAAGAGCCAAGGATCTCAGATACGATGTCCTCTCTTTCTGTGGTCTCTGAGACAAAGTTCCTTGAAAACATGAATGTGGAAAACCTTGCTAACCATGTGGCTGAAATTTCTGATTGGATCAGTTAATGATCTGCTCTCTTTTTTACTTGGTCAGAATAATCAAAGATCAGCTTGGTTTCCATCAGAGGCAGGTTACTGATTGTAACTCATCTCCCATCATACCTGCTAGCTTGAGAGCTTAATAGACCCCCCACCCCACCCTTATCAAGCCAGTCAGAGTTCTGTGCCATATGGGAGTTAGGGTTGGCTTATCAAAGGAAAATTTCAGGTGCCTTTGTAAGGCGAAGTTCTTAAGAGTTTTGTTCAAGGTTGTTGGGAAAGGGGTGGCCCAAAAACTGACCTCTTCCTACATCTCTCAATGGAGAATAAAAGAAATAACCTCCTTCTCAGCCATTAATGTTACTCTTGTTTATCAAAAGTATCTCCTTCTTGGTAGGGGAACCCTTCTATAATATTGGTGAGAATGCAAATTTCTGCAGCCTCTATGGAAAATACTATGCTGTTCAGTCACTGGGTCATGTCTGACTCTGCAACACCATGGACTGCAGCATGCCAGGTCCCCTGTCCTTCACCATCTCCCAGTGTTTGTTCAAGTTCATGTCCATTGAGTCTGTGATGCCATCCAGCCATCTCATCCTTTGTCACCCCCTCCTCTTCCTGCCCTTGATCTTTCCCAGCATCAGGGTCTTTTCCAATGAGTCGGCTCTTCACATCAGGTGGCCAAAGTATTGGAGCTTCAGCATCAGTCCTTCCAATGAATATTCAGGGTTGGTTTCCTTTAGGATGAACTGGTTTCATCTGCTTGCTGTCCAAAGGACTCTCAGTCTTTTTGGTTCAATTCTCACATCCATACATGACTGCTAGAAAATCCATAGCTTTGACTATATGGACCTTTGTAGGTAAAGTCATATCTCTGCTTTTTAATATGCTATCAACATTTCTCTAAGCTTTTCTTCCAAGGAACAAGTGTCTTTTAATTTTCTGGCTACAGTCACCATCTGCAGTGATTGGGGGCCCAAGAAAATAAAATCTGTCACTGTTTCCACTTTTCCCCCTTCTATTTGCCATGAAGTGATGGAATCAGATGCCATGATCTTAGTTTTTTGAATGTTGAGTTTTAAGCCAGATTTTTCACTCTCCTCTTTCACTCTCATCAAGAGGTTATTTGCTTTCTACCATTAGAGTGGTATCATCTGCATATCTGAAGTCGTTGATATTTCTACCAGCAGTCCTGAATTCCCATTTGTGTGTCATCCAGCTGAGCATTTCACATGATGTACTCTGCATGTGAAGTGAAGTGAAAGTCGTTTAGTCGCGTCCAACTCTTTACAACCCCATGGTCTATACAGTCCATGGAATTCTCCAGACCAGAATACTGGAATGGATAGCCTTCCCTTCTCCAGGGGAATCTTCCCAACTCAGGGATCGAACCCAGGTCTCCCGTGTTGCAGGCAGATTCTTTACCAGCTGAGCCACAAGAGAAGCATACTCTGCATAGAAGTTAAGTAAGCATGGTGGCAATATACAATCTTAACATAGTCTTTTCCCAGTTTTGAACCAGTCCATTGTTCCATGTCTGGTTCTAACTGTTGCTTCTTGTCCTGCATACAGATTTCTCAGGAGGCAGGTAAGGTTGTCTGGTATTCCCATCTTGTTAAGAATTTTCCATGGTTTGAAATGATTCACAGAGTTAAAGGCTTTTGTGTAGTCAGTGAAGCAGAAGTAGTTTTTTTTTTTTTTTTTAATTCTCTTACTTTTTCTATGATCCAACAGATGTTGGCAGTTTGATCTCTGGTTCCTATGCCTTTTCTAAATCTAACGTGTACATCTGGAAGTTCTTGGTTTCCATACTGTTGAAGTCTAGCTTGAAGGTTTTTGAGCATTTCCTTGCTAGCATATTAAATGAGCACCAAATCACTGCAGATGGTGATTGCAGCTATGAAATTAAAAGACGCTTACTCCTTGGAAGTAAAGTTATGACCAACCTGAACAGCATGTTGAAAAGCAGAGACATTACTTTGCCAACAAAGGTCCGTCTAGTCAAGGCTATGGTTTTTCCAGTGGTCATGTATGGATGTGAGAGTTGGATTATAAGGAAAGCTGAGTGCAGAAGAATTGATGCTTTTGAACTGTGGTGTTGGAGAAGACTCCTGAGAGTCCCTTGGACTGCAAGGAGATCCAACCAGTCCATCCTAAAGGAGATCAGTCCTGGGTGTTCATTGGAAGGACTGATGCTAAAGCTTAAACTCCAATACTTTGGCCACCTGATGTGAAGAGCTGACTCATTTGAAAAGACCCTGATGCTGGGAAAGATTGAGGGCAGGAAGAGAAGGGGATGACAGAGGATGAGATGGTTGGATGGCATTACCGACTCAATGGACATAGGTTTGGGTGGACTCCAGGAGTTGGTTATGGACAGGAAGACCTGGCATGCTGAGGTTCATGGGGTTGCAAAGAGTAACTGAGTAACTGAAATGAACTGATATAGTAGTTTGAACATTCTTCAGCAAATAGTATAGAGATTCCTTAGAAAACTAAAAATAGAGTTACAATATGAATTAGCAGTCCTGGACATATATCCAGAAAATATGAAGATTCTAATTTGAAAAGATAAATTCACCCCAGTGTTCATAGCAGTACTCTTCACAACAGCCAAGGCATAGAAGCAACTTGAGTGCCCATCAACAGATAAATGGATTAAAAAGATATGGTATATATGTGTCTCTATGTGTATATAGGTGCTTCCCAGGTGGCACAGTGGTAAAGAATCCACCTGCCAATGCACAGGATGTGCAGGAGACACGGGTTCAATCCCTGGCTTGGGAAGATCCCCTGGAGAAGGAAATGGGAACCAACTTCAGTATTCTTACCTGGAAAATTCCATGGACAGAGGAATCTGGTTTGGGCTTAAGTCCATGAGGTCACAAAGGGCTGGGCACAGATGAATGAATGAGCAATCACAATGGAATACTACTCAGCCATAAAAAAGAATGAAATATCACTGTTTGTGACAACATGGATGGACCTAGATATTATCATTATAAGTGATATAAGCCAGATAAAGACAAATATAATATCACTTATATATAGAATCTTAATAAATAATACAAATCAATTAATTTACAAAACAGAAACAGTTTCACAGACAGAAAACAGATTTATGGTTGTCAAAGGGGAAAGAGAATGTGAGGGGAAATTAAGAGAATGGGAATAACATATACACACTGCTATATAAGATAAACAGCAAAGATCTGCTGTATAGCACAGAGAACTATCAGTGTCTTGTAATAGCATATAATGGAAAAGAATCTGAAGCTCTACCCTTGAAACTAACATAATATTGTAAATCAACTATAGTTAAAAATTTTTTTTAAAGTACCTCCTTTCCATAATTTGCAGTCAGAAGCTGGGA
>SJYA01003260.1:99411-122049 GCA_006410615.1 Neotragus moschatus
TGCGCTAGATTTTCTTTAATAAGTGTCTGTCCCTATGCTATATGGTTTCTGTCCTATGCTGTATGGTTTTAGGAAAATTTCTGGAGATTTTAATGTATTTTTTTTTATTCTGTAATTTTTACTGGATAAATAGGTTTACCAGGCAGGGGATTTGCCATGCCCCACACAAGTGTCACCTCTAATAAATACTTCATATTCTTTGTACCCAGAGTTTCTAGCCCATTATCTTCCTGTTTTTCATCCTCATTGTTTTCCTCTTTGTTGATGCTAAAATAATGAATGAATGAAATTCTCAGGAAGTTGGCTGACCAGCTCCTAAGAATGGTGGTTCTATGTCCTGCACACCTGTTTTCCTTTCCCTGCTTTATGTTGGGAAGAGGAGCATTATTTCTTTTTAGAAGGAAGGCTTTATGTAATTTCCTTCTCATTCTACATTGTATTTCTAGTATCTGGAGACTTTAAAAATGACCCATAAATTTTACTCAGAAATCCTTAGGTAAATTGGGCCTTGATGATCTACCATGCTGCTATCCCAGAGTTAGTAACATAGATAGGAAATATGTTGTGTCACTGGTTCATACATCTAGTAAGCTAATATTTCTTTTAATTTATTCAAGTCTAGTTGCTTTACACTGTTGTTCATTTCTACTGTATAGTGAAGTGATTCACTTATACGTATATGCACTTTCTTGTTCATATTCTTTTCCATTGTGGTTTATCACAGGATATTGAATATAGTTCCTTGTGCTATACAATAGGACCTTGTTGTTATCCTCCTTTATATAATAGTTGCATCCACTAATGCCAAATTATTCCATCCTCCTCCCACCTCCCCTCCCCCCCGGCAACCACCAGCCTGTTCTCTGTCTATGAATCTACTTCTGTTTGATAGATAGATTCATTTGTGTCATATTTTACATTTCACATGTAAGTGATATCACATGCTATTTGTCTTTCTCTGTCTGACTTGTTTCACTTGTTACAATAATCTCTAGATTCATCCAAGTTTCTGCCAATGGCATTGTTTCATTCTTTTTTATGACTGAGTAATATTCCATTGTATATGTGTTATTGTTGTTTAGTTGCTAAGTTTTGCCCAACTCTTTGCAACCCCATGGACTCATGGATTTCCCAGGCAAGAACACTGGAGTGGGTTGCCATTTCCTTCTCCAGGCGATCTATCTGATGCAGAGATCAAACCCATGTCTCCTGTATTGGCAGGAGGATTCTTCAGTGTTGAACCACCAGGGAAACCCACTGTGTGTATGTGTGTCTACACACCATATCCATCTGTCAATGGATATTTAGGGTGTTTCCATATTTTCGCTATTGTAAATAGTTCTGCAATGAACACTGATGTGTGTCATGGTCCAGGCACAGAGTATTTCAGACAGGAGTTAATTTATTAAGAACAAAGAACAGAGATAATCAGGGTACTGCAAGCTCAGAGGGCCCACCTCCTGACAGACCAGGGAATGCTGATTGTTAGGGCACTGGGCTGGCTCAGAGATGAGCCAAGGCTTTGTTAGTCACTCCATCATCTCCAACTCCTTGTGACCCCGTGGAATGTAGCCCACCAGGCTCCTCTGTCCATGGGATTCTCCAGGCAAGAATATTGGACAGCGTTGCCTCTTCTTTCTCCAGGGAATCTTCCCAAACCAGGGATTTAACCCGGGTCTGCTGCATTGCTTTACTGTCTGAGCTACCAGGGAATCCCTGTGTGGGCTAGTAGCCAATGGCACCCCACTCCAGTACTCTTGCCAGGAAAATCCCATGGACGGAGGAGCCTGGTAAGCTGCAGTCCATGGGGTCGCTAAGAGTCGGATACGACTGAGCAACTTCACTTTCACTTTTCACTTTAGTGCATTGGACAAGGAAATGGCAACTCACTCCAGTGTTCTTGCCTGGAGAATCCCAGGGACGGGGGAGCCTGGTGGGCTGCTGTCTAAGGGGTCGCACAGAATTGGACATGACTGAAGTGACTTAGCAACAGCCAAGTTTTATAGGCTCAAGACAAAGAAAATTCCTACTGGAAGGATAACATCAGGTGATTGGTTAGCGTGCTATAGGGTGAGTAATAGGATGGGATATTTTTACCTAATGTGAGGTCAAGGAGCTGGCCGATTTAGATTGGAGCAATGGGGAGGAGGGATTGGCTCATTGGCAATAGTTGCTATGGGGCTTGCTAGATATCCTTGGTACAGCATGCTGCATCTGTGCCCTTGGTATAGGGTTCCACAGGGGGCTTGTATCATTTTGAGTTATAGTTTTGTCCAGATTTATGCCCAGGAGTGGGATTGCAGAATCATATGGCACCTCTATTCTTAGTTTTTTGAAGGACCTACATACTCTTCTCTATAGTGGCTGCACCAATTTATATTCCCACCAGCAGTGTAGGAGGGTTCCCTTTTCTGCATACATTCTCCAGCATTTAATTTAAAATTTTTTGATGATGGTCATTCTGACAGTGTGAGGTGATACCTCATTGTAGTTCTCATTTGCATTTCTCTAATAATTAGTGATATTGAGCATCTTTTCATGAGCCTGTAAGCACATGTCTTTATGTCTTCTTTGAAGAAATGTTTATTTAGGTCTTCTGCATATATTTTGATTGGGTTGTTTGCTTTCTTGTTATTGAGTTGTTAAAATGATTTTTACTTTCTGGTAAAACAAAACTATTTACATCAAATTATTTTTTCCATGAGTTCCAAGAGTCTTTAGAAGAATGTTAACTGGTGTTACTGAAATCTTCTTTCAGTTCAGTTCAGTTGCTCAGTCGTGTCCAACTCTTTGTGACCCCATGAATTGCAGCACACCAGGCCTCCCTGTCCATCACCAACTCCCAGAGTTCACTCAGACTCATGCCCATCGAGTCAATGATGCCATCCAGCCATCTCATCTTCTGTTGTCCCCTTCTCTTCCTGCCCCGAATCCCTCCCAGCATCAGAGTCTTCTCCAATGAGTCAACTCTTCGCAAGAGGTGGCCAAAGTACTGGAGTTTCAGCTTTAGCATCATTCCTTCCAAAGAAATCCAACTGAAATTAAAAAGTACTGTCAAAGAATTCTTTACATCATTATTATCTATTACTTAACATTGGGGTACACTGAGGATGAATTCAGGGAAGTGGTTTCTGATCAGTAAAGCGAGACTCTTCCTTCCTGTGAAGTAGACACTATTTTTAATACAGCCCACAATGGAGGCAGATAGTATGTGGTATTAAACATTGCCAGATGTTTCTTGGCTTATATTCTGAAAGTCATCACTGCAATGATTCTAAATGGAAACATATCTATTAATAGCTGAGATGCAGTTCTAATAATTCACAGTTCCTATGTGCCTTTAGAGTTCTCTATTTTCACCACAAAACATTGCCAATCATGGCAGGTGACTCCCTGGTTTATGTCTTGGGTCTGAGAAAATACTTCTGCTTTCTCTCATATCAAACAGTGATCATCTTTTAGCTTATAACCTCTAAAAGTTTTTTCTTTCCATTTCCCCTTATACAGAGGATCTTGGTTCAGTTTTNAAGGACCTACATACTCTTCTCTATAGTGGCTGCACCAATTTATATTCCCACCAGCAGTGTAGGAGGGTTCCCTTTTCTGCATACATTCTCCAGCATTTAATTTAAAATTTTTTGATGATGGTCATTCTGACAGTGTGAGGTGATACCTCATTGTAGTTCTCATTTGCATTTCTCTAATAATTAGTGATATTGAGCATCTTTTCATGAGCCTGTAAGCACATGTCTTTATGTCTTCTTTGAAGAAATGTTTATTTAGGTCTTCTGCATATATTTTGATTGGGTTGTTTGCTTTCTTGTTATTGAGTTGTTAAAATGATTTTTACTTTCTGGTAAAACAAAACTATTTACATCAAATTATTTTTTCCATGAGTTCCAAGAGTCTTTAGAAGAATGTTAACTGGTGTTACTGAAATCTTCTTTCAGTTCAGTTCAGTTGCTCAGTCGTGTCCAACTCTTTGTGACCCCATGAATTGCAGCACACCAGGCCTCCCTGTCCATCACCAACTCCCAGAGTTCACTCAGACTCATGCCCATCGAGTCAATGATGCCATCCAGCCATCTCATCTTCTGTTGTCCCCTTCTCTTCCTGCCCCGAATCCCTCCCAGCATCAGAGTCTTCTCCAATGAGTCAACTCTTCGCAAGAGGTGGCCAAAGTACTGGAGTTTCAGCTTTAGCATCATTCCTTCCAAAGAAATCCAACTGAAATTAAAAAGTACTGTCAAAGAATTCTTTACATCATTATTATCTATTACTTAACATTGGGGTACACTGAGGATGAATTCAGGGAAGTGGTTTCTGATCAGTAAAGCGAGACTCTTCCTTCCTGTGAAGTAGACACTATTTTTAATACAGCCCACAATGGAGGCAGATAGTATGTGGTATTAAACATTGCCAGATGTTTCTTGGCTTATATTCTGAAAGTCATCACTGCAATGATTCTAAATGGAAACATATCTATTAATAGCTGAGATGCAGTTCTAATAATTCACAGTTCCTATGTGCCTTTAGAGTTCTCTATTTTCACCACAAAACATTGCCAATCATGGCAGGTGACTCCCTGGTTTATGTCTTGGGTCTGAGAAAATACTTCTGCTTTCTCTCATATCAAACAGTGATCATCTTTTAGCTTATAACCTCTAAAAGTTTTTTCTTTCCATTTCCCCTTATACAGAGGATCTTGGTTCAGTTTTATTTTTATATGAGCCAGTGTTTTTCTTTTTATATCTGTTATCATTTTCATTCTCTAAAGGATGTCTGAACAGGCTCTTAGGACATAATGCCCTTGGAAAAAAAAATAGAGTTAATCATTCCTTAAAACAGTAATTCTCTTAGCTATAAGCAATGTGAAAACACATATATAAAACGTACTGATTTCATAGGGTTGTAAATAACACAAATGTAGATACCGGGAAACTGAGTCAGCAGAGGTTGGGCAGGCATTTTCTCCTGGAAATGTATTCAAACTGCACTTAACTAGTGGTGTCAGAGGCGTTGAAATATTGTTACCAGTGAGTCTACATCTAAACTCACTGGAAGAAGTGATGGAGGCAGGGGACAAGTGGGATGGCAGAGCAAAGTGTATATTTCTACAGAATGTTTATTTATCTGTCTCCAAAGGACACATAACTCTTTTATTTAGTAATTTCTCACTTTGTTGACCTGGAAATTACTATTTTGGATACCGTGTCAAACAGAACAGCTGTTTATGTGCTCATAATATTTTGCTTCAGAAGCATCTATGGTCTCTGTATTTCATGCCTAGGATGAAAATAATATTTATATGAACAATAGGACTGCTAAATCATTAAGCTAACATGTTTCTAATTCTTGTCTGCTACCTTCTGTATTGGCTCAGATGGCAAAGAATCCACCTACAGTGCAGGAGACTGGGGTTCAATCCCTGGATTGGGAAGATCCCCTGGAGAAGGAAATAGCAACCCACTCCAGTATTCTTACCTGGATAATCCCATGACAGTGGAGCCAGGTGGGCTACAGTCCATGGGGTTGAAAAGAATTGGACATGATTGACTGAGTGACGAACACTTTCACTTCACCAACATGCTTTGGTGGAATTACAATGTCTGAATACCTCAGTGTTGTTAAATACAGTGTGGGAACCATCAAAATCTGTTTTTTCTGATGCCCACATTTTCTGATTACAGCTTAAGTATGAGCTAAATTTACATGTTTGAATATTTAAGAATTATAGTCCATCCTGAGGATTAATAATGTACATAGTTTAAAATGAAAAATAAATAATTATATCTTCCAGCAGAATAAAGCACAAACATAAATGCCATGTTTTTTCATTTAAACAGAATTGTAGATTAAAAAAAATGTTTTTAAAGGATGATTCTATTTATTTATGTATTTATTTTTGGCTGTGTGGTATTGTCGTTGCATGTGGCTTTCTCTAGTTACAGGGAGCAGGGGCTTCTGTCTCTTTGTGGTACATGGACCACAGTGGCTTCTGTTGCCGAGCATGAGCTCTAGAGCACATGGACTTCAGTAGTTGTAGCACGTGGATTTAGTTGCTCTGAGACATGTGGGATCCTCCAGGACCAGGAATCAAACTGTGTCCCCTTAATTGGCAGGCAAATTCTTAACCAATGGACCAATAGGGACATCCAAAATCATAATTTTTGTTAGTAAAATGGGCCCACAATTTATTATCCCCATCTGTATACATTATTATTTAAAGAATTTTGCATAATCTACAACCACATTTTTATTTATAAATTATTGGAGCTTCTTAGGTGGCTCAGTGGTAAAGAATCTGCTAGACAATGCAGCAGATAAGAGAGATACACGTGGGTTAAATCCCTGGGTTGGGAAGGTGCCCTGGAGAAGGAAATGGCAACTCACTCCAGTATTCTGACCTGGAATTCCCATGGACAGAGGAGCCTGTGGGGCTACAGTACATTTCATCACAAAGAGTGGAACATGACTTAGCTACTGAACACGCCAGCATGCTCGCATATATAATTATGTTGTATAAATATAATAAAAAACACAAATAATTGTTCTCAAAATATTTAATTGGAAAAACTTTGAAAATCTAAAAGCCAATACTTTGTTAAAGTATAAGAATTTGAAATTTGTGTTTCCAAAGTAATCATAACACTGACAATCTGACTGTATGTGTGTGTGTGTTTAAATAATTGTTTCACTCTTTGCAAACAATAGCATACTTTGGAATTTGTTCAGTCTGGCATTATTTGAAGAATAATGAATATTTAGAGACATAATAGTTTCTACAATAGTAATATTTTTATAGAGAGTTAAGTATAGTCTTTTCCAACAAAAGCTGCAATATATTGTGTAATTTTAGTAAACCAACTTAAATCATGCTTTTTATCCTACTTGACTATATATATGAAATTTCTAAGTGAAGTGTGAAAATAAGCTACTAAAAATACTGATGGGAGATGTGCTTTATTTTATCTTAACTACTTTCCATTCCTTTTGCTCTAAGCTAGGATAGTGGTTGTCTTAGGACAGCCAAAAGAATTCAGAATGTATATGTTACATGATTTTAAATTAGTCTAAGTAACTTGTTTGGATAATAATATATTTGAATCTTTATTAAATTTTACTCAGTACCAAATATGAGATTCATTTTCCTTCAAGGTCAATTAAAAAAGTGCAGTCGTGTCTGACTCTTTTCGACCCCATGGACTGTAGCCTGCCAGGCTCCTCTGTCCATGTAATTTCCCAGATAAGAATACTGGAGTGGGTTGCCATTTCCTTCTTCAGGGCATCTCCCCAACCTAGGGATCGAATCCAGGTCTCCTGTGTCTCTGCAGTGGCAGACGGGTTCTTTACCACTAGCGCTACCTGGGAAGCCCCAATTAACTATATAGTGACAAGTTATTCTTGCATGTCTTTGTCTCATGGGTGTCAGTTCACATTCTTCAGGGTCATTATTTTTCCGTAAATCTTTACAAAATTGTATGAAATTTATTTGTGTCAACTGTATGCTGTATCACTTTAAAATAATGAAAATTTTATTTTTGCATTTTCTTCTGTCCAGTAATGAAGTGGTACTTGTTTTTTATCTTAATAAAAACCAAAAAGTGTTTTCATTCTTGAAAGTGCCTGATTTTGCAGGGTGTGGCAGAAGATGGAATAATTGGAGGGCAGGTCAAGAAAAAAAAAAAGGGAGTTCAGTCAGCACCTGGAACATACGAGGATACTATTTAAGAATAATTAAATAAATCTATGTGAGTTCCCTGGTGGCTCAGACAGTAAAGAATCTGCCTGCAACGTAGGAGACCTGGGTTTGATCCCTGGGTTGGGAAGATCCCCTGGAAGGAAATGGCTACCCACTCCAGTATTCTTGCCTGGAGAATTCCATGGACAGAGGAGCCTGGTGAACTTTAGTCCATGGGGTCATGAAGAGTAGAAAATGACTAAGCAACTAACACTTTCAAGTAAATTTACCTTCTTCTGGGTATTTCTTTCTATCATTTATTCAGTCAAATAGCCATTGTGCATGGCTAAGCAGAAATGAAGAAAGGAGGACGTAAAAATAATCAGAATTTGGCTTTTATTTCAAATGTCTAAGATCAGAATAAGGTATAATGTATATTCAGAAATATATTCAGTATTAATGAGGAGTTACGTTAAGTAGAAAAAACATTCCCCAATTTGGTGAGAAAGGTGATAGTGTGAGTGTGAAAAGTAAGATAATTCTGCCAGGGCATAAGATTTAGGATGAAAGGAAGCAATATTAGCAAGGTGGTTTAATTTCTGTCCCTCAGTAGCTGTAATTTTCCATGCATCCATAGACAAAGTGCCTTTGTGGAGCTTCAGGATCCAGGTAGGAGGCAATGTAGAGCTAATGCAGTCCAAGAATAGGAGAGCCATTTTGAGAAGACAGGTCCATACCCAGGCAGCTGACTGGGTGACCATGTTCTTAGCTATAGACCTGTGAACAGCTCCTGAAAGTGGGAGGAAAGCTGGAAATTTCATGGATATGTGAAAATAAACACAGTTCTGAGAATGAGTGAGTCTAAAGAGAAATCAAAATAAAATAAAAAAACTTTTGAAACAAATGAAAATCAAAACATGGCTACCAAAATGTATAGGATGTAGCAAAAAGAGTGTTTAAAAATGTTTTATTTATTTATTCATTTATTTTGCTGCCCCAGATCTTAGTTGCAGCATGTAGGATCTTTAGTTGAGGCATATCATATGGGATCTAGTTCCCTGACCAGGGATAGAACCCATACTTTCCTGCCAGGAATATGGTATCTTAGCCACTGTACCACTAGGTAAGTCCACAAAACAGTTTAAAGAGGGAATTTGATGGCAGTAAATGACTACTTGAAGAAAAAGGAAAAATCTCAAGCAACGTAACTTTATACTTCAAGGACCTAGAAAGAGAACTTTGAAACTAATCCCACAGTTAGCAGAAGGAGGGAAAAAAACAAAGATTGGAGAAGAAATAAATGAAACAGAGACCAGCAAAACAGTAGATGGGCTTCTCCGGTGGCTCAGATGGTAAAGAATCCTCCTGCAATGCCGGAAACCTGGGTTGGGAAGATCCCCTGGAGGAGGGCATGGCAACCCACTCAAGTATTCTTGCCTGGAGAATCCCGTGGACAGAGGAGCCTGGCAGGATGCAGTCTATGGGGTCATAAAGAGTTGGGCACAACTGAGCAACTGAGCACACACACAATAGTAGAAAACATCAACAAAACTAAGAGCTGAATAAATTATCAGCAAACCACAATCAGCAGTTTGTTATTAAAATTACATGATAATGAAGGGCTACTGTCAACATTGTAAGAGTAGTAATATATTAGATAATTTATTAAAGTAATTCTGTAAAATAAATGAGAGAAATATTTCATTAACAGTAATTGTCATATTATTGAAATGTACCAACTAATGATAACTATTTTGGCAAAGTCAACTTTCATATGTCTATCTACCAGACACCTATAATAAACAATATATATATATATATATATATATAAGGCAATGGAACCCCACTCCAGTACTCTTGCCTGGAAAATCCCATGGATGGAGGAGCCTGGTGGGCTGCAGTCCATGGGGTTGCTGGGAGTCGGACACAACTGAGCAACTTCACTTTCACTTTTCACTTTCATGCACTGGAGAAGGAAATGGNAATTTGGAGCATTACTTTACTAGCTTGTGAGATGAGTGCAATTGTGCAGTAGTTTGAGCATTCTTTGGCATTGCCTTTCTTTGGATAGAGGATTAAGAGATACAAAATGCAATGTATAAAATAAAAAGCAAGAATATATTGTATAGCACAAGTAATTATAGCCATTATTTTGCAATAATTTTTAATGTAGTATAATCTACACAAATACTGAATCACTACGCCATACACCTTAAACTAATATAAGATTATAAATCAACTATATGTCAATAAGGAGAAGGCAATGGCACCCCACTCCAGTACTGTTGCCTGGAAAATCCCATGGATCGAGCAGCCTGGTAGGCTGCAGTCCGTGGGGTCACTAAGAGTCGGACACGACTGAGCGACTTCCCTTTCACTTTTCACTTTCATGCATTGGAGAAGGAAATGGCAACCCACTCCAGTATTCTTGCCGGGAGAATCCCAGGGATGGGGGAGCCTGGTGGGCTGCCGTCTATGGGGTCGCATAGAGTTGGACATGAATGAAGCGACTTAGCAGCAGCCGCAGCATATGTCAATAAAAAATAATTGGCTATTCATGGAATGTCTATGAACATTAATTCTATCTGGCACCAAAACAGTTATGGTGAAGATATAAGGAAATATAAGTTGATCTTTCTCTCTAGTGACTTATAATCTTGATGAGCTCAAACAGCATTCTCATTTGAATCTTGATTGGAGTATTATATTTTCATTTGTCATATCACCATAGATTATGTCTCATACTGGGCCATAAGCTCTTTGAACTAAAATGTCTTCTACTTCATTTTAGCCCAAACAGACATAGTTGACTATTTGTTCAAACTATTAACCACACACAGTAAGTCAACATATTCTATTCTGAAAATCATAATCTTCAGAGAGAATTTATAAATAATAATAGGAGCTTGAAATATATTACACAGACTCTTTATAAAAAAGGAAAAATTACTACCATGTAGGAACTAACAAAATCAATAACTTAAACTTAATTGGTAATAGTCTGTCTCTGCTCTTTAGGGGGAAACTTTGTCAGAAATTGATTGACTTTAGTTCAATAGCTGACATTGACACAAGTGTATCCTTTCATTTCAGGACTTAGCATTTACTGACAGTTTCTTTCTAGAATGAGGTAGAAAATAAGGCATAAACATCAACAATTAGTTACTAATTTCAGGACTTCAACAATCCCATATAATGTGCTAAAATTCATTAACAGGGCCATGTTAAAGGAGAGGTAGGGGTAAAGAAAAAAAAAAAAGTGGCTCCAAAATCAAGAAGGCAGATGCAGTAGCTTTCTAACCAACAAAAATATCATGTTGGCTTGAGTATCTGCTATGTAAAATACACTATGTGAGTTGCCAGATAAAAAGAAAGAGAAGATGGAATGTTCCCTGCCCTCAAAGAACTTCTACTCAAACTGGAAGCAAACCACCACCCCTGCATGTAAGTACACAACAAAACACAATCAGAGAGTGAAAGAGAATCTTCTTATAAGTTTNTTGGCTTGAGTATCTGCTATGTAAAATACACTATGTGAGTTGCCAGATAAAAAGAAAGAGAAGATGGAATGTTCCCTGCCCTCAAAGAACTTCTACTCAAACTGGAAGCAAACCACCACCCCTGCATGTAAGTACACAACAAAACACAATCAGAGAGTGAAAGAGAATCTTCTTATAAGTTTTTTAAAACAAGTTATACAAAGAGTAAGGCAAAGTCCTCAATAGCAATTGCCTGAAATAAGCAATGAAAATAACTATAGCTTATACCTATTGAAGGCTAGCAACCTGAAAGGTAGGCAGATAAGGAAACTGAGGCACAGAAAGATGATGTAATTTGCCCAAAGCCACACAGCTAGCATCAATGGGACCCCAAACTAGGTCAAATGGATTCCAATGTTCAAGATGTTCCACTAAGACATGCTGCTTTCCTACTATGGACTGAACTGTGTCCCTACCAAATTGGTATGTTGAAGCCTCATCCCCAATATGACTATGTGTGGAGATAGGGCCTTTAAGGAAAGAACTATGTGTGGAGACAGGGCCTTTAAGGAAAGAACTAAGGATAAATGAGGTCGTGAGGGTGGGGTCCTAATCCAGTAGACATGGCATCCTCATGAGAAGAGAAGGGGATGGCAGAATTCCTTCCCTCTCTGTACACACACCCAGGGGAAAAAACATGTGAAGACACAGTGAGAAGGCAGCCATTTTTTTTTCAAAAATAATTTTTTGAAATATAATTTACAATGTGTTTAATTTCTGCTGTACAGCAAAGTGACTGAGTTATATATTCTTTTCCATTGTGGTTTATCACAAGATGTTGAACATAGTTCCCTGTGCTATTCAGTAGGACCTAGTTGTTTATCTATCCCATATATAATAGCTTATCTGCTAAGCCCAAACTCTCAATCCTTTCCTTCCCTCTCTGCTCTCACCCTTGGCAAGCACAAGGGTGGTTCTCTATGTCTGTGAGTCAGTTTCTGCTTTGTAGATAAGTTCATTTGTGTTGTATTTTAAATTCCACAGAGAAGTGATATTGTACGGTATTTGTCTTTCTCTTTCTGACTTACTTTGCTTAATATGATAATCTTTAGGTCCATCCATGTTGCTACAAATGGCATTATTTAATTCTTTGTAATGCTTATAGACTATATTTATTTGATTTTCATAAGCAAACACGTAAGTAAGTATCAGTTTCCCCTACTTCCTGTTTTACAAATGAGGAAACTGATGCTCTGCATTCTGCATGTGATTCCACAGCCTGAGAGATACCATGTTTTTCTTGCATCAAGCTGCTTGCAATAAGCCAAGACACCATATTTATAGGAGAACACTGTTTAGAAAAAATTCTTATTGGTAGAGACAGTCCTCTCAATCTTAGAATGCAATCACCATCAGTTTTATAGGTCTTCTTTGAAAATGAAGAGAATATATCCTCTCAAGCTTGACTTGGAGGGTCACTCACTATTTATTTCTGATTACTTGCAAAATTCTTTACTATCATCTGATTACTTCATATAGAGAAAAATGATTCCTAATTGAACAGATAATTTTAGTAATTTAAGTAAGTTAGCTCTTTAAATAGTACGTAATTTATGTGTGGGTCTCAAGTACACTTGTATTGAGTCTAGACAAGGTAAGTACCCTGTTCTTCCCAGTGCAGAAAAGACCCCTACTTTATATTATCACAGGATCTCAGGCCCATAGGTCTTTTTTCCCCCCATAATTGAGATTTTTATTGGTTGTTTTGAGGATCAGTACACAGACATTTCAATTTGTACACAATTCTTCACATACATACCAAAGAAGGCAGCCATTTATAAGCCAGGTAGATAGGCCTCACCAGAAGCAAACCCTGATGGCACCTTGATCTTGGACCTTCATCTGCCAGAACTGTGAGAAAATAAACTTCTGTTGTTTAAACCACCAGTCTGTGATATTTTATCATGGCAGCCCTAGCAGACTAATACACTACCTGTAAAAGAAAAGACAAGAATCTTGTCTTGCACTAACAATGGGACAATACCCACTGCTTTTAAATAGTTTAGAACCCTTTACTTTATTCCTAAGTTCTCCACCTGCATGCATGTGCTCACACACACACCTTTCAATCAGTAGTGATATTTAATTAGCTATCCAAATATCTTCTAATGGCTAATTGTGGATTACCTCACTAAACCCACTGGCGCTTCACACTTGCACAGTACAGGCTCTTTTTTTTGGGGGGGGGTGGGTAGCTAAGAGAAGGAGAAAAAGAGTCTGGAATGTACTGAAGAGCTCCAATAAGCCATTTAAAATACTTAACGAATGTTCATTGGGAAATCCCTTCAGTCTCGCACATACTATCAGTTTTTTCAGCTAACTGCTGAGAGCAACATTAATGCTTTAATAAACTAGGTAATAACTGATGTGTAGTATCATGTAGGATAATGCTATTATAAACCATATTTAACAGTTTAGAAAATCAATAACATATTAAACTGAGGTTAGTGCTTCTGGGAGCGTTCTTTGGCAAACAGTACTTTTCTGACAGATTGTGACTGCTGCTTCTGCATCTTGGAAGGTAGAACATGTTCTGCTGCCTTAGTGACTATGGAGAGTTTGTGTCTCTGGAAAAATCACACACACACACAAACACCAGTGAAACACGGAACCACATCTCAATTTCCCTCAGACACACACACACACACACACACAGNTCTGACAGATTGTGACTGCTGCTTCTGCATCTTGGAAGGTAGAACATGTTCTGCTGCCTTAGTGACTATGGAGAGTTTGTGTCTCTGGAAAAATCACACACACACACAAACACCAGTGAAACACGGAACCACATCTCAATTTCCCTCAGACACACACACACACACACACACAGACACACCAACCAGTGAACCACAGAACCACACTGCATCTTCCCTCAGCGGAGCTGCTCGCTTACAGGTCTGCAGGTTGGGGAGGAGGCAGGGAAAGGGAAGTCGGCTAAAGTCTGGGCCAGGGGCTTGTTTCCTTTGCTGTCTCCACACACGAACTCATGTGCTGGTGTTGGGTAACCAAAGAAAAGTTGGAGAAGAGTGACCCTTTGGCAGTTTTCTTTAAAAGCGAGTTTGCTGTCCCCAGATGTCAGGGGTCATGATAACTTGATGGGAGAACTCTCCATTCTGTGGCTATTCACTTCACATCACTGCTTCTAAACATCATCGTGAAACTGCCATAGAGAGAAATGCAGATTCTCGGCAGACTTCCAGGCAACGGTTCCCAAGGGAGGACCATCTGTGTTCTGTCAGAGGATAGCCCCTACCTGAGCTTCCAGAGAGTCAGTGTAGAGAATAACTGGGAAGTCTTTGGAGGACAATAGACAGTGAGCATCACACTGACTCATCATTCTGGAAAGAACTGAATTCATGGCCTATATGTGCCCCCAGGCCACATGCCCAGGCCTTTCATTAAGCATTCCTCTATAGGTTTTATCCTTTATGAGTAAAATCTCCTTTTATATTTACTTTTTGCTGTTTGCTATTCTACAGGAAAATGTTACTAATATGAACACATTAACACACCACAGGGGCAAAGCTATGGTATATCATCATTTGTAAAAGGATAAAAGAGGCAGTGTAATGTAGAATGAAAAGTATTCCACTGGGAGCCAGGAAACCTGTGTTCCTCTTCTGAGCTTGTGATTAAACTCCTGGGTGATCACGAGGAAGTGACAACATCCCAGGACCTCAGCTTTCTCATGCGTTCCCAGGGAACTGGGTGAGATCTAACCCAGGTCCGTTCCACGGCAACGGTATTCCAGGGGCAATGGCATGGTTTCTATGTAGAAGTCACTAGGCTGGGCATTTTCCCATACCTTTGATCTTCACAACACCCTGTGAAGTAGGTGTCACCATCCCATTTCATGACTGGAGGGCCAGGGCTTGCAGAGAATAACCAATGCACCAGAGACATAGCCTGCAAATGGCTTGGCCAGAACTGTGTATTCTAATGATGACACTGTGTGTGCTCTTTATACAGACCAAACTGATACAAAGCTGATACAAACTGGACAAAGCTACTTTTTGTCATTAAAGCTCTTCCTTGAGGATCTTGGACTTCGATGGCCCAAGAGAGGGGCAGACTATTATCACTATATTGAGCTTTTAGAGTGCCAGATGATTATCAGCCACTTCCCTAAGCCCCTAGACCTCCTCCTTTGTCACTGCCCTAGACATCCCCCCTCACTTACCATATGATCCATTCAGCAACTAAGGCAGCATGCCTGGGCCTGCCTTCCAGGATCCTTTCCAACATTAGGGACTGTCTCCATAAACAGAGTCACAGTGTCATGTTCCAGTACGGTGACAGACGTATGTATGGGGGGCATTCACCTACATGGCAAGCTGAGGAGAGATGCATTATGAATGCAAACAGACCTTTCAGAGACTCACTGCCAATGAAAGGAGTGGCGGGGCACATGAGGGGTGTGGGCCACAGCATATCCTGACTTGAAAGCCTGCAGGGCAAGCTCTTTAGAAAGACCTTCTTGAGATCTGGTGATTTCAGCTAAGACCCTGAGGTCAGACGTATCTTGATGGTGTTGAGCTCCTGGACACAACCAGTCTGGGGTGGGGTTGAGGGGAGAGCACACGCTAAGGTCCCTGACCTAACCCTTCTAAGAGTGACATGAGGTTACCATATGATCAGCAGGCAAATGACCAAACAGTCTCTGATAGGCTTCCTCTAATAACCTGTAAACCTCGATCTTTGTTGCTCCAAAAGCAAATGTTTCCTTCACATGTTACCTATGGCCTTTCTTCCACTGACTGGTGCCTGCTGCCCAACTTCACAAAACTCACTCACACATACCAGCAACAAGACTGACTTCCCTAAAAGTCCACCTCCAAACTAAAGTGCTCCACTCCCTCATTCAAGTTAGATCAGCATTGCAGTTTGGTGGCCTTTGAATAAAAGTCAATTGCTTTGGGGGTCTTTTCTAAGTCAGAAGTAGGCTGAAAGCTTCCTGGCAAACACGTTGATGTTGCTGCAGCTTTGTGTGGATGGAGACCCACAGGCTCATCCCCACAGGCAGCCGGGAGTGGCTGTAGCCGCTGAGCACAGGTGGTGCCCACCTTGGCCTGCAGCTGTGCTCTGTCTAGGAGCAGCCTGCAGAGCTCTGTCTGAGAGCCGTGCCCATGTCCTGGGGCAGGGACATGACAGAGAAGACTTTGTCTTCAATGTAACCAATCTGTTTCCAGAGAGCGCCTTGCAGATGATCTCATCCGCTCTCACTTGGTGAACTGGCAGGACTTCCTGAGAGTAAATCCTGATAGCGAGTGGGCTGTCTCTGAAGCCTGTATTTCTTCTCCAGGCTCTAGAGGGAAAGTGGACTTCCCTGAACCTGGGGCTTCCTTCTCCACTGTGCAGACNCCTTGCAGATGATCTCATCCGCTCTCACTTGGTGAACTGGCAGGACTTCCTGAGAGTAAATCCTGATAGCGAGTGGGCTGTCTCTGAAGCCTGTATTTCTTCTCCAGGCTCTAGAGGGAAAGTGGACTTCCCTGAACCTGGGGCTTCCTTCTCCACTGTGCAGACTGCTTCTCTAAGTCGCTTCAGGGTCCTCAGTTCAGATGGAAAGCGCTGCCTGAGTGCTGGGGACTCTGTGGAGTTACTGGTTTGAGGGACGCGGCATCTCGTTCAGGCTGTGGAAGCCACACTCTGTGAGGCGGAGTTTGAAAGTTCTCGCCAGCTGCTTCTGGGTGAAGCACAGCTCAGGGAAGATCTGTTCTCTCTCTCTCAGAGCTGACTCTGCCAGTTCTGAGTCAAGTGATTCCCGGAAAAGTTATCACTGAGTAAATCCTCATTTTTGTGGGAGCTGTTTTATTGGAGGGCTGTTGAAAATCTCCTGGCAATGATGTAATCCATCCAACACTGACAACTCAGCAAAGGCTATAGTTAAGCTCTGGAATTCAGCCGTCAGAAAGACTCTCTCCCGGCCTGTTGCACAGACCCTCCAGGAGTCCTATGAGACCACCTCATCCTCAGTTTGTTTTATAAAAGAAAATTCTGTACCACAGACTGTGGTCAAGATGTATAAATCAAGATGAAAAGAGATACTGAAGCCAACATTGTGATGACAGTCTAAGGCAATTTATTTACTCCTCCTTCATCAAGCCCCTTCATTCAAGGAGCCCTTTGAGGAAGGGTGAAGAGTATTAATCTGTATTAATCTGTAATCTGTATTAATCTGTATTAATCGGTAATTGATGGTTCTCATTAATAATACCATAAATCTATTACTTTCTACAAAGCATTCCAACATGCATTATCTCACTTGTTCCTAACAACATTAGGAGCAGTAAAGTCTATAGGAATTTAATTTTGTTTGGTGGCTTCAGTTCCAGGAAGTCTTCAAAAGGAAGGTGGACTCTGACCTTTGTGGGAGGCGGTATGGAAGCTGCATGAGCGCTTTTCCGTGGAAGACTGCATTTCTCCACATCTAAGGGGTGCAGCCTTCAACACTGTGCTGCTGACCCCATGCAGGTGCACAGACCATTCCTTTCTTCCTGCCCCTTCATCCTTTCTCATTACAGACGCTCCATGACCTTACCTCTTGCTACTATTACCCCTGCTCCCGAGTCTCTTTCCATATGAAAATATGGCAGAGAGTTGTGTAGGGTAGTGCCTAGACTGGGGGTCCAGAGGCAAACTCTAATCCTAATTTAACAACGGTTGTATGATGTTTGACTAAGTTTATCTGTCAAAAACCAAGGAAAGTGGTTGACATGATGATCTCTTAGGATGCTTCTTTTAGTGCAGGGCTATACACAGAGTGAGACAGGGTCAGGGAAGCCCAGGGGCTGCTGAGGCACCCAGGGACCTGCAGAAACAGAAGCCTTTACCACACCTGAAGCGGAAGGTGTTCTGACAGCTGGTTGAGGGCTGGAGCTTTGCAGGAAGGGGTCCTGAGCAGAGCTGTAGCTGTGGAGGAGCACCATCACTGCCCAAGCCAGGAGGAGGTGAGAGAAATACACTCATGACCTCGTTGTCTTCTGCCCTCCAAGCGCCTGCTGACACCTCCTGGCAGAGGCGGAGTGCAGAGGAGCCCAGAGATGCCCACTGCAGGGCGCAGACCCCTGGGGCAAGGGGAAGAGCTGAGAGTGGCTCTCAGGAGATCTAGGGGTAGACAGCACATACCTGCCCCCCCGCCCAGACTCCAAAGCAGAGGGACAGGTTCTAGCTGCCATATATATGTGTGATTATGCATTTATTTAAACAGCTGTTATTTCTGTCTCTGCTTGCACCTGTCCTCAGGTAAATCCATCAACAGAGTATCCACTTCACACATCAGCCAGTATCTTTACAATAACTGAAAAACACTGGTTTTTCTTGGGTGAATAGCTAAAAGCTAGTACCATTTAGAAGCTAGTACCATATTTTCTTGTAGAAAATAAAGCTTTATCAGTGACATAGATTTGGTAGTCCACCTAAAGCAGATGATATTAGAAGAATTACAACCCAGATAACACATGTTTAAGGTTGATGAACTTATAATGGGGATACACTGAAGTGTTCAGATCTTTACAACTAGCATTAGTTTAGCAAATGAAAGCATGGGGAGTACAAATCCTGAATTTTATTCTTTATAAGAGTCAATATACTTTTATACACTAGTGTGTGTGTGCATATCTGTCTCTTGACTAATGGCTCTTTTTTTTTTCCTTCCAAACAATAGACAAAACATGATCAAATGCTTATGAAGCAAAATACCACATTCTACAGTCTCATAGGGTTTTTTTGTTTTGGGCCTAATGGAGCTGCCTGAACGGCATGTTGGAGGATTTTCTGTGTCTAAATTATGTCACCACTCACTCTGATTTTCCACTTTGTTACGAACCCAATAATCTGTTGCCATGACCAGCTTGCTAAAATTCCCGGCAGAGTGCAGAAGGGTACAATAAGTCTGAAGTACCACATCAGATCTAACCTGAGGACTGATGTTAAATAAACCTGAGTGTAAATATTAAGTGAGGAAAGATTTACCTTCAAACTCCAGGTTTTAGGATCTGTGCCCTTTAATTTCACCCCATTGATTTCTGAAGTATGAATGTGCTTTATACCACTAGAACACTTTTTATCAAGCATCAAGATGCATGTATCCTTAGCTTGTGCTTTATAAAATCTGACAAATGCTACTAGGAGACTCCTGAGGGATCTGCGTGGTATCAGGACTGGCGGCTCTCTCTGCAGCAGATGAGGACACAGCCGACATTCCGATTTCACGTGGTTTCCCCCAGGGAGTACCACGCTCTGAAGAACCGCACAGCGGCCGAACTGAAAGGTGGGGAGTCGACACAAGCACACAGTCCCCAAACGGGAACTTGGGGAAGTGAAGGAAAACAATTGACACTTGGAGGCAGACACAGTGTCTGCTGAGCAGTGAGAACAGGCCTGAGGCTCGTGCGCCTGCCTCATCTCCACCGTGTCTGTCTCCAGATGCGCTCATGGCAGACCTTGAGAGAGGCACATGGGGGAGTCTCGGGTGTTCGCATCCAGGGATACTGAGTCAGCGAGAGCAGAGGAGGGAGGGGGGCTACTCTATTCAAGTCCTGAGTGCTCACCATGCAGTGGGCTGCTGAGACCTGAGTTAATCCCACCGGAGCCACAATGCTAAGCAGGGGCTTAGGAGGTGTCATCTGGGTGATTCTAGAGCACACGTCCCCGTTCCCAGATACCCCCAGACACAGAAGCTGTCCCTCACTCTCACCCCTCAATACCCTCCCCTCTGCCTCGATGAAGTCCCAGATTATTGTGGCCCCACCCAGGGGAAGAGCACCTGAAGGTCTCTATTCTCACGGCAAGGTGTCAGCCCACATGGGGCCACAGAGCAGCAACCCTTCAAATCTGGAGCGTGACCGATTTCATCGATGGTGAGACTCAACTAGTGCAGCCGGGAGGGAAGAGGGCAGAAGGCGGGGGGTGCTGGCAGAACACGGAGGCAAGGCGTTTCACCTTAGCCTCGGAGCAGTGGGAGAAGGCACCTGACTCTCAAGGGAGATAGGGTGTGCAGATAAAGGGCCCAGAGGAGCTTCCACAGGATGAGTCCCCAAACTCTGCGGGGTACAGCTCTCCCATGGAAGTGTGACTCCCGAGGGGACAGTCCAAGTCCAGCAATGGCATCTCTGTTGGACAGAGCCAGGGTGAGGCACATAGGCCTAGTTCAGCCTCACCTCTGAGACAGTCTCCTGTCGGGGGTCTTAGCCCTGTGCTCCTAAATTCCCTGTGCTCCCCTGATTCCTCCTCATTCCTTCACTTGTGTTCTTCCTCCTTTCAGGAGATATTTGGGGATAAACAAACAGGAGGTCTGTGAGGGTCTCTCAAGTTCACGTGCTTCAGTGACATCCTGTGTGGCTTGTGTAAGACAACCACATGGGGCTTGACCAGCTCGCCCCTGAAATAGTCCATGCTCGTCTAGAATTCAGCCCTGAGGTGGAGTCAGGAGGCAAAGGAGGAGAGAGAAGTGTTCTTACATGGGATCACGTGTGTGTGTGTGTGTGTGTGTGTGTGTGTGTGTGCGCGCTTATCTAGGAGTCAACTATGAAGTGGAGTCAGGAGGCAAAGGAGGAGAGAGAAGTGTCCTCACATGGGATCACGTGTGTGTGTGTGTGTGTGCGCTTGTCTACGATTTGGCCGTGAGGTGGAGTTGGAAGGCAAAGGAGGAGAGAGAAGTGTCCTTTCATGGGATATGGTGCCTGTGTGTGTGTGAATGGAAACAGAAGATCTTTGAACTTCACGTATGTTAACTAGACAGTCTCTTTTCAGGTTAGGATTTGTCAGATAACTATTTTGGGGATCCTTTCTTGATAGAGCAAAAAAGTATTTTACTGTCAATATCATATTTTTTTAAAAAAACTTAACCCTATTGAATCAGTTCTAATGAGGTGGATGAAACTGGAGCCGATTATACAGAGTGAAGTAAGCCAGAAAGAAAAACACCAATACAGTATACTAACACATATATATGGAATTTAGAAAGATGGTAACGATAACCCTGTATGTGAGACAGCAAAAGAGACACAGATGTAAAGAACAGACTTTTGGAATCTGTGGGAGAGGGAGAGGGAGAGGGTGGGATGATTTGGGAGAATGGCATTGAAACATNGTACACTCATGGCGGATTCATGTCAATGTATGGCAAAACCAATACAGTATTGCAAAGTAAAAAAAAAAAATGAATAAAAAAGTAATAAATAGATAAATAAATAAAATTAACAGGTAGTAAAGTGAAAGTCATTCAGTCATATCCAATTCTTTGAGACCCAATGGACTACACAATCCATGGAATTCTCCAGGCCAGAATACTGGAGTGGGTAGCTGTTCCCTTCTCCAAGGGATCCTCCCAACCCAGGGATCAAACCCAAGTCTCCCGCATTGCAGGCAGATTCTNAATGAATAAAAAAGTAATAAATAGATAAATAAATAAAATTAACAGGTAGTAAAGTGAAAGTCATTCAGTCATATCCAATTCTTTGAGACCCAATGGACTACACAATCCATGGAATTCTCCAGGCCAGAATACTGGAGTGGGTAGCTGTTCCCTTCTCCAAGGGATCCTCCCAACCCAGGGATCAAACCCAAGTCTCCCGCATTGCAGGCAGATTCTTTACCAGCTGAGCCACAAGGAAAGCCCAAGAATACTGGAGTGGGTAGCCAATCCCTTCTCCAACGGATCTTCCCCAACAGGAATAGAACCAGGGTCTCCTGCATTGCAGCCAGATGCTTTACCAACTGGGCTATCAGGGAAGCCAAAAATTAACAGGTAAGAACTAGGTAATTATGTCACTGAAGTTGTTCAGTTGCTGGCATTTTGCTTCTGTACATTCCTGACACAGTCTTCTGAAATGCAGAGCACAGAACTGGTTGAGCTGGTATTGCCAATCTTTTCATGTTCAGCTTGGATTTCTACATGTTAACCTTCACCTGATTTTAAATGCTTTTTTTTTTTTTTTTTTTTTGCTTATTTATATATGTAATTCTTGGGGTAACATAAATCAAAAGCCACAAATTTCTAATTTAGTGTCTGGTTTTACAGATCCCTGACTCTTCATTAACTTCTTGATTTATAACCAATGGACCAAAAGTCACAGCTGATANTTTTAAATTTTTTTTTTTTTTTTTTTTTTTTTGCTTATTTATATATGTAATTCTTGGGGTAACATAAATCAAAAGCCACAAATTTCTAATTTAGTGTCTGGTTTTACAGATCCCTGACTCTTCATTAACTTCTTGATTTATAACCAATGGACCAAAAGTCACAGCTGATAGATGCAAAAAACTTGCATGGGATTTACGCACTCCAACTAAGAGCCCTGCTGTAAATCAGTGTCCCATTTACAAATGTTTCCATCACTGAGTGCTTTGGCTGTCTGATTTGAAAACACCTCTATCTTCACTATTAAATTCTGCTTTGTCTTTTTAATATATAGC
>SJYA01003261.1:0-24076 GCA_006410615.1 Neotragus moschatus
GTCCCTTAAATCTATTTCTCACTTCCACTGTATAATCATAAGGGATTTGATTTAGGTCATACCTGAACAACCTAGTGGTTTTCTCCACTTTCTTTAATTTCAGTTTGCATTTGGCAATAAGGAGTTCATGATCTGAACCACAGTCAAATCTAGAGTCTCTACCCCCAAATATAAATGATAATTTATTTCTAGCTGGAGACAGTAGATGATTTTCACTGTCTTCTTTATAACTTTGTAGACTTTATTTTTGGAGAAGGCAATGGCACCTCACACCAGTACTCTTGCCTGGAAAATCCCATGGACGGAGGAGCCTGGTGGGCTGCAGTCCATGGGGTTGCAAAGAGTCGGACACTACTGNAGATGATTTTCACTGTCTTCTTTATAACTTTGTAGACTTTATTTTTGGAGAAGGCAATGGCACCTCACACCAGTACTCTTGCCTGGAAAATCCCATGGACGGAGGAGCCTGGTGGGCTGCAGTCCATGGGGTTGCAAAGAGTCGGACACTACTGAGCAACTTCCCTTTCACTTTTCACTTTCATGCATTGGAGAATGAAAGGGCAACCCACTCCAGTGTTCTTGCCTGGAGAATCCCAGGGATGGGGGGAGCCTGGTGGGCTGCTGTCTATGGGGTCATAAAGTTGGACACGACTGAACTGACTTAGTAGCAGCAGCAGGTTTTATTTTAAATAGGTAAATAACACTTTCATAAATTTTTTATCCTTTTTTTTTAAATACACATACCTGTATATTTATCTGGTTGAACCTAAATTATTATTAATAATTTAAGCATCTATCCAACACACTTTGCATTACAGTATCAAAAAGAGATAAATCCAACCACAACATGAACTCAAGAATGAACATATGCCATATAAGCTACAAACACTAGCCAAACACCATGCACTGTTCAACTATAGCATATTAAATATATCCCTAGCAGATTTTAAATGCATCTGGCATTTGTCAAGTATGTGTATGTTTTCCCCTACAAGATTGAGCTTCTTGAGGGCAAGGAATATATTTTGTCTCACTTTATATCCCCAGAGATGGCAGTTATTAAAACTGTGCTGATGAACTATGACTGACTATATACTAATCTCTTAAAACCAACAGACGCACCAGCTGCTAACTAAATCATATACAGAGAATGCCCAGGAGCTCAGACCATCTCATTCCCAAAGACAGAAGACACACATAAGGGATGGTGAAGTTGAGAAAAGAAAATGGGATGGCAAAGAAAAGCCCAACCATGTATCAAAAGTCTATAACCTAGGAAACCAGGATATAGTACTGATATACAAACACTCAGAAAGACTGTGTACTCATTGTCAGAAATGAGTAGAGCCTAAATGAAAAACCATTTTCTTCTACAGAAATAAATGTGAACAAAACAAGTCAAGAATTTAGGTCAAAGTGCTAAAAATTATAACAGTCTATGAGATACTATTTCTAATTAACTACAAAAAGACATCACTCCACATCCAAATCAGGCTGAAAAGTCCAACACAAAAAACAAACTAAGAAAAAGGGATTAGAGTCCTAAATAAATTTTTTATCCGTATATGGAATTCTCAGTTTCTTTTCCAATTATATAAGCAGTGTCTCAAGATTCTAGTTATACAATATTAGGCACATCCTCAAGAAGAATGCCTTAAGTGAAGGAAAATATAAACAACTTTAAGCTTTCAGTGACTTTTATATAAACTAGGATGAATCTATGTAAGAGAGACTTGGCCTGTCAGAAAATCTGTGCTGTGTTTAGTTGCTCAGTAATGTCTGACTCTTTGTGAACCCAAGGACTGTAGCCTGCCAGGCTCCTCTGTCCATGAGGATTCCCCAGGCAAGAATATTGGAGTAGGTTGCCATGCTCTCCTCCAGGGGATCTTCCCAACCTAGGGATCGAACCCATGTCTCCCATATTGCAGGCAAATTCTTTACCATCTGAGCCACCAGAGAACCCCAAAAATACTGGAGTGAGTAGCCTATCCCTTCTCCAGGGGATCTTCCTGACCCAGGAATTGAACTGGGGTCTCCTGCATTGCAGGTGGATTCTTTACCAGCTGAGCTACCAGGGAAGCCCAAGGTACCAGTGAAGTCCTGCTGCTGCTGCTGCTAAGTCGCTTCAGTCGTGTCCGACTCTGTGCAACCCCATAGACGGCAGCCCACCAGGCTCCGCCATTCCTGGGATTCTCCAGACAAGAACACTTGAGTGGGTTGCCATTAGGCAGTGTTAAATGTTTAACTGAATACAGAGCCTCTAAAATGTATCTTACCTTTATCTGTGAGGCCTTTGGGACAGTTAAAGGTGAAACCTGGGGTTGTGAGACAACTGGAGGTCCAAAGACATGTACAGGCAAAATAGTGGACCGACCTTGAACCAAAGGCAAAATTTGGGGCTGAGTCAGTTTTGGCTGCTTCTGCAACTGTTAAATAAGAACAAAAATATTAAAGATAAAGTCTCCCATTTATAGTAAATATACTGATGACATATTTTAAAAAACCAATACAATATTGTAATTAGCCTCCAATTAAAATAAATGAATTTATATTAAAATATATAAATATATAACAATTCATCTCACCCCTGAAATCTGCTGATAATGTCCCACTAGTTGCTGAGATGGATAAATTTTCTCCAGAATATTTATTTCAGTCTGAGGCATGTTAGAAACCATTTGAGAGCCCATCATCTGGTCTGAGGAGTAGGCTACACTGGGCTGATTTGAAGTATCTGAGTGTATAGCTGATCCTGCTCCTGCCTCAGACAAATTGTCACCTATGATAAAGAAAATAAGGTAGAAGGGAAAAACTCAAAACACAAGGTCCAGATGGCATAGGAAATGGTAAGCACTCTTTTTTTTCTTTTTTACTCTGACAACCTGAAACAGCTTCAAATATGATATGTACACTGCAGAATTAATGAAAAACCATCATGTAAACTTTCTATGCTGATATTATAACTAAAATTTTATTAGTAAAGCAAAACTACAAAGAATTATATAAAAGTTAACTCAATTTGGTGGCCATTTCATGCATATCCTAACTAATCTATGTGTGCCATTAGGATTTCAGTTAATAATTCATAGAACCTGGCTACACAATAATGCTGCCTTTATAGAACTACGGGTTATTACTATGAAAACACTCTATCCTTCTAGAGAAGAGAACACATTGTAGCCAGAAAAATTAGAGAAACTGTTAATTTTATACTTGAGTCTAAAATACAAAAGGTCTTAAAGTTTAGAAAATTTCCTCTTGAAAAATAAGTTTTATCTTTAGATCCATATTTCCTTTACTAAAAGATTCATGTTAGACTCTTAAAAATGGTAAAAAGATTATAATCCTTATCCAACTAGTACCTTGAACAAGTCACTTAGCAGAAGTTTCCTAATTTTAAAGTAAGGAAACTAGCTGGCTTGTCTATTTATGGATTTTGGAAAAGGATTAATGAAAGGACAGATAACAAAATGCTTTGAAACATACAAAAGTACTATTTAAAGATAATGGAAGAATACAATTACATGTTTCCTTTTATACATTATAACTGTGTTACCTGTAACAGAGGAGCAATGATGCTGTGGTTTTCTTTGTAGAAGCTGTTGTCTCACATGTTGATCAACTTCAGTTTCTTCACATTCTGTCCCAGTGTGCTGAACAGGAAGAGGGGGCAAAGATGTATTTTGGGGCTGAGGGAGTATATTCCCTACAGACTTGCACTGGGAATTCCTGCGTTCTTCCAAACAGCCAGCTGGCTTCTTCTCCCTTGTCTTCTTTATCAGGATCACTCGGTCTCTAATGGACTTAGCAACAGCTTTGGAATCACTTTCATGGAAGAATCCTGACTTGACCTACAAACAAAACATACTAAGCAAATTATACCTTTTTTTTTTCAATTAATTTATTATTGAAGGATAATTCTTTACAGAATTTTGCTATTCTCTGTCAAACCTCAACATGAATCAGCCATAGGTATACATATATCCCCTCCCTTTTGAACCTCCCTCCCATCTCCCTCCCCATCCCACCCCTCTAGGTTGACACACAGCCCCTGTTTGAGTTTCCTGAGCCATATAGCAAATTCCATTGGCTATCTATTTTACATATGGTAATGTAAGTTTCTATATTACTCTTTCCATACATCTCACCCTCTCCTCCCCCTCCCCATGTCCATAAGTCTATTCTCTATGTCTGTTTCTCTATTGTTGCCCTGTAAATAAAGTCTTCAGTACCATTTTTCTAGATCCTGTATATATGTGTTAGAATACACTATTTCTCTTTCTCTTTCTGACACACTTCACCCTCTATAATAGGTTTCAGGTTCCTCCACCTCATTAGCTGACTCAAATGTGTTTCTTTTTAATNTTGCCCTGTAAATAAAGTCTTCAGTACCATTTTTCTAGATCCTGTATATATGTGTTAGAATACACTATTTCTCTTTCTCTTTCTGACACACTTCACCCTCTATAATAGGTTTCAGGTTCCTCCACCTCATTAGCTGACTCAAATGTGTTTCTTTTTAATGGCTGAGTAATATTCCATTGTGTATATATCTCGGAGTTCACTCGAACTCATGTCAATCGAGTCGGTGATGCCATCCAGCCATCTCATCCTCTGTCGTCCCCTTCTCCTCCTGCCCCCAATCCCTCCCAGCATCAGGGTCTTTTCCAATGAGTCAACACTTCGCATAAGGTGGCCAAAGTATTAGAGTTTCAGCTTTAGCATCAGTCCTTCCAATGAACACCAGGACTGATCTCCTTTAGGATGAACTGCTTGGACCTCCTTGCAGTCCAAGGGACTCTCAAGAGTCTTCTGCAACACCACAGTTCAAAAGTATCAATTCTTCAGTGCTCAGCTTTCTTCACAGTCCAACTCTCACATCCATACATGGCCACTGGAAAAACCATAGCCTTGACTAGACAGACCTTTGTTGGCAAAGTAATATCTCTGCTTTTTAATATGTTATCTAGGTTGGTCATAACTTTCCTTCCAAGGAGTAAGCATCTTTTAATTTCATGGCTGAAATCACCATCTGCAGTGATTTTGGAGCCCCCAAAAATAAAGTCTGACAGTTTATTTCCATTGTTAATATATAGAAAGGCAAGTGATTTCTGTGTATTGATTTTATATCCTGCAACTTTGCTAAATTCACTGATTAGCACTAGTAATTTTCTGATACTATCTTTACGATTTTCTATGTACAGTATCATGTCATCTGCAAACAGTGAGAGCTTTACTTCTTTTCTGATCTGGAATCCTTTTATTTCTTCTCTGATTGCTGAAGCTAAGACTTCCAGAACTATGTTGAATAATAGTGAGGAAAGTGGACACCCTTGTCTTCTTCCTGATCTTAGGGGGAATGCTTTCAGTTTCTCACCATTGAGAATGGCTTATCATATATGGCTTTTACTATGTTGAAGTAGGTTCCTTCTATGCCCATTTATTACAGAGTTTTAATCATAAATGGATGCTGAATTTTCTCAAAGGCTTTTTCTGCATCTNAATAGTGAGGAAAGTGGACACCCTTGTCTTCTTCCTGATCTTAGGGGGAATGCTTTCAGTTTCTCACCATTGAGAATGGCTTATCATATATGGCTTTTACTATGTTGAAGTAGGTTCCTTCTATGCCCATTTATTACAGAGTTTTAATCATAAATGGATGCTGAATTTTCTCAAAGGCTTTTTCTGCATCTATTGAGATGATCATATGGTTTTTATCTTTCAATTTGTTAATATGGTATATCACATTGATTGATTTCCATATATTGAAGAATCCTTGCATTCCTGTAATAAACCCAACTTGATCATGGTATATGAGCTTTTTGATGTGTTGCTGAATTCTGTTTGCTAAAATTTTGTTGAGGATTGTTGCATCTATGTTCATCACTGATATTGGCCTGTAGTTTTCTTTTTTTGTATTGTCTTTGTCTAGTTTTGGTGTCAGGCTGATGGTGGCCTTGTAGAATGAATTTGGAAGTGTTCCTTCCTCAGCAATTTTTTGAAAGAGCTTTAGAAGAATAGGCATTAGCTCTTCTCTAAATGTTTGACAGAATTCTGTGAAGCCATCTGGTCCTGGTATTTTGTGTTTGGGGAGATTTTTGATTACAGCTTCAATTTCAGTGCATGTAATTGGGTTGTTCATCATTTCTATTTCTTCCTGGTTCAGTCTTGGAAGACTGACCTTTTCTAAGAATCTATCCATTCTTCCAGGTTATCTATTTTATTGCCATATAGTTGTTCATAATAGTGTCTTATAATTCTTTGTATTTCTGCACTGTCTGTTGTAACCTTTCCTTTTTCATTTCTAATTTTGTTGATTTGATTCTTCTTTTTTTCTTGATGAGTCTGTTTGTTGATTTTATCATCTCAAATAACCAGTTTTTAGTTATATTAATCTTTACTATTGTTTTATTCATTTCTTTTTCATTTATTTATGCTTGGGAATTTATGATTTCTTTCCTTCTACTAATTTTGGGGTTTTGTTCTTCTTTTCCCAGTTGTTTTAGGTGTAAAGTTACATTGTCTATTCGATGTTTTTCTTGTTTCTTGAGGTAGGATTGTATTGCTATAAACTGTCCTCTTAGAACTGCTTTAGCTACATCCAACAGGTTTTGAGTTGTCATGTTTTCATTGTCATTTGTTTCTATAAATTTTATAATTTCCTTATTGATTTCTTCAGTAACCTACTGGTTATTTAAAAACATGTTGTTTAATCTTCATGTGTTTGTGTTTCTTATAGCTTTTTCCTTGCAGTTGATATCTAGTCTCATAGCGTTGTGGTCAGAGAAGATGCTTGATACAATTTCAATTTTCTTCAAAGACATATCTTTAACATTTAAGATTTTTACTTTTATTTTTTACTAGCAGAGTTATTTTCCTACTCCAAATCCCAAATGCTATTAAAAATAGTTAATTTGTTTCTATGTTCTTTTTTTCTTTGGGATTGGAATGAAAACTGACCTTTTCCAGTCCTATGGCCTCTGCTGAGTTTTCCAAATGTGCTGGCATATTGAGTGCAGCACTTTCACAGCATCATCTTTCAGGATTTGGAATAGCTCAACTGGAATTCCATCACCTCCACTAGCTTTATTTGTAGTGATGCTTCCTAAGGGCCACCTGACTTCACATTCCAGGATGTCCAGCTCTAGGTGAGTGTGAGTGATCACACCTTTGTGATTATCTGGGTCATGAAGACCTTTTTTGTACATTTCTTCTGTGTATTCTTGCCACCTCTTATTAATATCTTCTGCTTCTGTTTGGTCCATACCATTTCTGTCCTTTATCGAGCCCATCTTGCATGAAATGTTCCCTTGGTATCTCTCATTTTCTGGAAGAGATCTCTAGTCTTTCCCATTCTGTTGTTTTCCTCTACTTCTTTGCACTGATCACTGAGGAAGGCTTTCTTATCTCTCCTTGCTATTCTTTGTAACTCTGCATTCAAATGGGTATATCTTTCCTTTTATCCTTTGCTTTTCACTTCCTTTCTTTTCACAGCTATTTGTAAGGCCGCCTCAGATAGCCATTTTGCTTTTTGCATTTTTTTCTCCTTGGGGATGGTCTTGATTCCTGTCTCCTGTACAATGTAATGAGCCTCCATCCATAGTTCATCATGCACTCTATCAGATCTAGTCCCTTAAATCTATTTCTCACTACCACTGTAAAGTCATAAGGGATTTGATTTAGGTTATATCTGAATGGAAAAAGTCAGTTTTCATTCCAATTCCAAAGAAAAGAAATGCCAAAGAATGCTCAAACTACCAAACAATTGCACTCATCTCACACGCTAGTAAAGTAATGCTCAAAANTACCATTTCTGTCCTTTATCGAGCCCATCTTTGCATGAAATGTTCCCTTGGTACCTCTAATTTTCTTGACGAGATCTCTAGTCTTTCCCATTCTGTTGTTTTCCTCTATTTCTTAGTACACTGGTTTAGAGAACAAATGTTAATAAATAACAATATTTCAATAATGGGTCCAGGGCTTCCCTATTGATCCAGTGGTTAAGAAGCTACTTTGTAATGCAGAGGATGTAGTTTCGATTCCTGCACTGGGAAGATTCCACATGCCTTGGGGCAACTAAGCCCGTGGACCGCAACTACTGAAGCCTGTACACCCAGAACCTATGTTCTGCAACAAGAGAAACCACCTCAATGAGAAGCCCACCCCTACAGCTAAAGAGTAGCCCTTGCTCACCACAGCTCGAGAAAGCCTGCACACAGCAACAAAGACCCAGCGTAGCCAAAGATAATTAAAACAAACAAACAAATAATGCATAGAGTAGAAGTGAATAGATTTAGGAACAGTTAAATAGACAATTCCACATGAGGAAACAGGGACATGGATCTGCTAGAGCACAGGCTGCCAGTGGGTACATCAAGGTGCTAAGGTCTCAGTTAGCAGGCTTTACGACAGAGGGACAGAGCATACTGGCTGATTGGAGGTCAGTGGAGAACGTTGACAGAATGCATATTACAGTCATCTGATATGCTTTCTAGTATCCAGGTCAATTAAGCCATAAACTCTGGCCCTGAGGGGTGGATCTTATAGGACAGAGGAGGCTTCCAGAAACTCCTCCATTCTGTGTGTAGGGGACAAGTCTCACTGACGAACAGATCCCCCAAATGTTCTTCCTCCCAAGGACAGAAGCTCTGAGGCCTCCCTGACTCAGGAGTGTCCCCACACCAGCAACAACTGGGCATCCCAGGACATAAGCCCGCCTTCTTACAATCACGCAGACCTAGGCAGAAAACCAGAGCTGGTCTCATTCTCTCCTCCCTGGCTCCTCTTCATCTTCCCAGTTAATCCTTTCTGGGCCAGCTTTTCTGAGCAAAGACTTTGACCTGCCAAAAAGCTAGCCTTTATTGAGCACTTGCTGTGTGCTAGCTGCCTCACCTAGAGTTCACTTAATCTTTGGTCAACCAACCCTCCCCATTCCGCTGCCAACCAAGAACTGGATGGTCACCTCTCTGGATCACACTCCAGGGCTGCCTAACGTTTACTCCTGTGATGATTAAACAGATCCAGTCTATTGCTGGCACTAGACGCCAAGCCCCTTGAGGGCAGGGACCACATCTACTTATTTGCACTGCATCCCCAGCACCTAGGCCAGTTCATTGCAAACACTTGATTCCAAGGAATGAGTGAAAAGCCATAGGAAGAAGGTATCATTACCTCCGTGTTATAGTTATAGACATAACTGAGACTTAACTGGCTTCAATAACTTATGCATGTTTTAGAACTACCCAGTGTCAAGAGTTATAACTCAAGTTATTCTCTTTCATATAATTTTATGTATTTATTTAGTTTTGGCTGGGCTGGGGCTTTGTTGCTGTGCAGGCTTTTCTCTAGTTTTAGACAGTGGGGGCTACTCTCTAGTTGCTGTTCTCAGGCGTCTCGTTGCAGTGGTTTCTCTTGTTGCGGAGCACGGGCTCTGGGTCACGCGGGCTTCAGTAGTTGTGGTGAGCAGGCTCTAGAGAACAGGCCCAATAGTTGTGGCACATGGGCTTAGTTGCCCCGTGGCCTGTGGGATCTTCCTTGATCAGGGATTGAACCTATGTCTCCTGCACTGGTAGGCAGAGTCTTTACCACTGAGCCACCAGGGAAGCCCAACCGAGATTATTCTATACTAAACCTGAATGAGAATTGTAAGGAAAAGGCACTATTTTGGTTTTATTAAACTGAGGAGTCTGGTCTGTATATTAGGACGGCATTTACTGTGGTTACAGCCTTCATCAGTTTTTTACAAATATCCCAGTAACTCCCAGAGTTAGTCATGAATATTCTCGGCAGCCACTGCCAGTCCCAACTGAGCACTTACTATGCGCTGAGTTGTGACGAAAAAGACACCATACAGTCCCTGATGGTGAAAGAACAGTAAGGTTCATTCAGGAGATGCTCCCAGGTTCCCCAGGTGTTCACTCAGGGCTTTCTTATGCCTGGGTACTGTGTAGATGCTGCTGTTGTTGCTAAGTTGCTTCAGTTGTGTCCGACTCTGTGCGACCCCATAGATGGCAGTCCACCAGGCTCCCTCGTCCCTGGGATCCTCCAGGCAAGAACGCTGGAGTGGGTTGCCATTTCCTTCTCCGATGCATGAAAGTGAAAAGTGAAAGTGAAGTCACTCAGTCGTGTCCAACTCTTTGCGACCCCATNCTATGTTTGATACAGGATACAGGATGCTTGGGACTGGTGCATGGGGATGATCCAGAGAGTTGATATGGGCGGGGAGGTGGGGGGGAGGGTTCAAGATTGGGAATTCATGTACACCTGAGATGGAAAAAAATAATAAGTAATAAATAATAAAAAATAAATAAATAAATGAAATGAAATAAGAGGTAGGAATAAGCTGCTGCAAAAGCCCTAAAGGAGCAGAAGCCTTTCTAGTAGAAGTAGAGAAAGAATC
The DNA here is from genome assembly GCA_006410615.1 of Neotragus moschatus. Lineage (NCBI taxonomy): Eukaryota > Metazoa > Chordata > Mammalia > Artiodactyla > Bovidae > Neotragus > Neotragus moschatus. The sequence goes on from SJYA01003261.1 coordinate 10,400, forward strand.
ATAGAAGGTAAAGTCTGACCTGATTAAATAAAACAAGGAACTTGAAGGCTACTGAGGGAGAGGTAGATGAAGTCCAGAAATCAGCACTCTAGGCAGTTGATGTATGCTCACAGCAAAGTGCTATATCTTACTAGGTTTTAGTAGAGTGACTTGATGGACATTAAGGGCTTGTTGTCTAAAAGGAATAGGGCTGAGTAGCAGAGATAATGACTTGAAGAGGTGTCAGGCATATCATTCTCAGTTCTACAGTCTGTATTTTAAAGTATGTCTCACGGTTCTACAGATTTGGGGAAATTTCATCATAGTTGAAAAATGACTAAAATGTTAGATGGAATCCATATATTTAATTTCACTCTTTCCCAAAGTTTAAAAAAAAAAACCCAGGTCAAATGGATTTTTAAGTCATAAACTCACAAGGATAGACAGAATAAACTCAGCAGCAACAACAAACATTTTGGACATTTGGGGATGTCGAAAACAGATAATAACTGGAAAAGGTGAGCCAGGGAAAGCTGAGAATCATTCTCATTTATGCTGAATAATACTCATAATACATAGGAACTAACCCTACCAGGTACTTACAGAAGTGGGTAAAGTCAAAAGAGATGACTAAAATAAGGAAGACTAAGTGAAAGGGCTTTCAGAAGTAGTTAGGTATTAGGTTCCCATCTCCCACCCTCCATTCCACATCTTTGGATGATTGCTTCTTCCCTATTCAAAAAGTCTAAAATTTTGTTCTCTGGAAAGGGTAAAAGAGGATCTCTGGACTAGGGAACACCAGGCACAGTTGAAAGTATGGCTATCATGTGAAAAACAAGATTATATGACCATATGCATGCTGAAAGCCATACACAGAAACTGTCAGCACTCTTCCCCACTTGGCTACCAAAATGCACCAATAACCACATCCTTAGCCTCCAGGCAGGATACTGAAAGATAATTCTCTGGAGAATCTGGCCAATTTAAGAAGAAAGACGCACAAATATTTACATCAGAGGTTCCCTGATTATTGGCCCACCCAGATGCCTGAAAGTAGAGGTTAACAAGTCTGACCTTCCCAGACTCAGCTCTCATAAACTCATAGGGAAGTTTGAGCCAGACTATGACCAAGAGACTCTGTTCAGCTTACCCCTCCTGGGTATCTTCACCAAACAGTAACTTCAGTAACCAGCTAGGTGTGTGCTGGGCACTCTAGTTTTCAAAACAAAATAATATATATTATTTAGGTACACTACAATGAAAAGCAAAGGAAAGTGTAACACAAAAGTCAGGATAGATCCATGGCTGATTCATGTCAATGTATGGTGAAAACCACCAAAACATTGTAAAGTAATTAGCCTCCAATTAAAATAAATAAATTAATTCTTTAAATAGTCAGGGTAGATATTATCTATAGTGATGAGGGAGGGGAATGCAAGTAGGAGGGGCACACAGATAACTTCTAAGGTACCAGTAGTGTTCTATTTCTTAACAAAAGTAGAGTTTTACTATTCTTTATACTATACATATACATTTAATATACTCAGCTGCATAGGTATATTTCACAATAAAATTTCAATTTAAATAAAGAAAATGAGAGAAAAGAAAGCAATCAGAAAGAAAGAGGATGCAACTCTGATACTATAATGGGAGGGGGGCTGGGGATAGGATTCACTTACCATTTCATATGCTACTTCCTCAGGTGTATCTGTTTCTAAATTAAAACTGAATTCAATAGCTTCATTATCTTTATGTTTGCCTTTCAATTTTTTAGGGTCTTCAACCCAGAGTCTTAAAGCCAGGGATGAATTTGAGCAATCATCTTCCTCTGCCAACTCCACTCTTAGTCCTGTATCCTCCGCAAAAAATGCGTGGTTTAGTAGGTCCCTTATAGACAACCTAATAAACAATATACAAACCTGTTATCAATTCTTCCAATCACAAACAAGATATAGAACACTTAATCAGTAAAAAAATCTGTCAAGGCAACAAGTTTATTTAAAATTTTCTATTTACTAAACCATTAATTTGTCTTATTATAAAAGCCAAATCTTATATCCACTTATTATTACCAAGGATGCAAACAAACCTCGATTAACATGCATTTGCAGTGATCTTAATTAAGGACCATTAACAGTAACATATCCAGATACTGAAGTTTAACATACCTAAATGTATACCTAGAGATAATCTGAAAAGTGCTGCAGTACATTAGATGGATTCAGTATCTTCCCTAAATCACTGGCTTAAGTCACTAAAATTCTAACAATGGATTGTCAGCAAGAAAACTAAAAACTCTTCCAGATATACAAACTCTAAAGTAAATTAGCAATTCAAACTTTTTAACAGAATTTATAAACAGAACTCATTAATTCAATTAACAGTAATCTANATCTTCCCTAAATCACTGGCTTAAGTCACTAAAATTCTAACAATGGATTGTCAGCAAGAAAACTAAAAACTCTTCCAGATATACAAACTCTAAAGTAAATTAGCAATTCAAACTTTTTAACAGAATTTATAAACAGAACTCATTAATTCAATTAACAGTAATCTAGAAAAGTTATGACCAACCTAGACAGCATATTGAAAAGCAGAGACATTACTTTGCCAACAAAGGTCTGTTTAATCAAGGCTATGGTTTTTCCAGTGGTCATGTATGGATGTGAGAGTTGGACTCTGAGGAAAGCTGAGCACCAAAGAACTGATGCTACTGAACTGTGATGTTGGAGAAGACTCTTGAGAGTGCCTTGGACTACAAGGAGATCAAACCAGTCAATCCTAAAGGAAATCAGTCCTGAATATTCACTGGAAGGACTGATGCTGAAGCTGAAGCTTCAATACTTTGACCACTTAACGTGAAGAACTGACTCATTGGAAAAGACCCAGATACTGGGAAAGATTGAAGGCGGGAGGAGAAGGCATGATAGAGGATGAGATGGTTGGAAGGTATCACTGACTTGATGGATATGAATTTAAGCAAGCTCCAGGAGTTGGTGATGGACAGGGAAGCCTGGCGCGCTGCAATCCATGGGGTCACAAAGAGTCAGACACGACTGAGTGACTGAACTAAGATTGAACTCAAAGCATGTTAACAGCATGGTATCCTGTAAGTTGAGGATTTTCAACCTTCTACACTTTAGTGATCAAGAGATAAACATTTAACTAAGACAGTTTTTATGAAAAGAATATGCTTGCTCAAATTAATTAGTCTTAAGGCTGAGGTGAGATGTGTTTAAGAAGGTACAATTAAGCATTCTGGTTCTCAATGAAAGTTTTGCCTAGATATTTTTACTATGGAATAATCACTGTAATAACAGCAGATAGTATCATTCATTAAATATTTATTACTCTGTTAGGTATTTTATACTCATTATCTTTTTAATCATCAAAATAATACCTATTTTGAGGAACACCTAAGTAACTTGCTCAAGATCACACTGGCTAAGTGTGACTCCAGATATGAATCTTCTGCTGTGGAAGCCTAGGCTCTTTCCAAAACACAAATGTGCCATGAACCTTTTTTGAATATTCCAGTGTTCTTTGGTAATAGGTCATAATTAAAATGCTGTATAAAAAACAACCAGAAACCAAACTAAAACAGCTACTTCAACACAGTAGTTTTAGCATAGCTTAAAAAAAAAAAGCATGCCTAAACTCCTACAACTCAAAAACAATAAAACAACTCAAAATTTTTCTAAAGGCAAAGGACTTCAATAGATAATTCACCAAAGAAAATATACAAATACTGATAAGCACATGAAAGGATACTCAACATTATTAGTCCTTAAGGAAATGGAAATCAAAACCAAAATGAGATAGCACTTTATACCCACTAAGATGGATATTACCAAAAAACAGTTGTTGTGGATGTTAAGAAATTGGAACCATCATACATTGCTGGAAGGAATGCAAAATGATGCAGCCACTGTGGAAAAACATTTGGTGCTTCTTCAAAAAAAATTAAACAGATTATTACCATATGATTCAGTTATTCTACTCTTAGGTATATACCAAAAAGAACTGAAAGCAGACATTCAAGAAGATACTTGTTCACCAATATTCATGCTGCATTATTCACAATAGCTAAAAGGTAGAAATAACCCAAGTATCTATCAACAGATGAATGGATAAACAAAATGGTGTATGCATGAGAGCACAAAAAGACAAATATTATATGACACAAAAGGAAAAATATTATGATTCCACTTATAGGAGGTACCTACAAAAGAGGTAGAGACAAAGTAGAATGGAGATTGGCAGGGGGTGGGGAAAAAGAGAATGAGGAGTTACTATTTAATGGGCACAGAGTTTCTGTCTGGGATGATAAGAAAGTTCTGGAAATAGTGGTGATGACTGTACAACAATGTGAATGTGCATAATGCCACTGAATTGTACATTTAAGAATGATTAAAATGATAAATCTTAGGTTATTTATATTTTACCATAATTAAAATATATAGATATAGCCTGTTGGTACAAACACCAAGAATGTTATATAATAAAGCTATAATTAAACAGGCTTAATCTTTTTAAAAACATAAATTTATTTATTTTAATTGGAGGCTGATTACTCTACAATATTGTATTGGTTTTGCCATACATCAACATGAATCCGCCACAGGTATACACACGTTCCCCATTCTGAACCCCCCTCCCTCCTCCCTCCCTGTACCATCTCTCTGGGTCGTCTCAGTGCGCCAGCCCCAAGCATCCAGTATCATGCATCGAACCTGGACTGGTGATTCGTTTCATATATGATATTATACATATTTCAATGCCATTCTCCCAAATCATCCCACCCTCTCCCTCTCCCACAGAGTCCAAAAGACTGTTCTATACATCTGTGTCTCTTTTGCTGTCTCGCATACAGGGTTATCGTTACCATCTTTCTAAATCCCATATATATGCATTAGTATACTGTATTGGTGTTTTTCTTTCCGGCTTGCTTCACTCTGTATAATAGGCTCCAGTTTCATCCACCTCATTAGAACTGATTCAAATGTATTCTTTTTAATGGCCAAGTAATACTTCATTGTGTATCTGTACCACAGCTTTCTTATCCATTCATCTGCTGATGGATATCTAGGTTGCTTCCATGTCCTGGCTATTATAAATAGTGCTGCAATGAACATTGGGGTACACATGTCTCCTTCAATTCAAACAGGCTTTATCTTAGTGGCTTTTTATATTTTCAGATATGCAACAGTAAGCTTAGATAACTAATAAAAATGGGAGAGAGTCAGTGAAATGCTGGTGGAAATCATTTCTATAAAAGATCTATAATCTAATTTAATCATAATCAACTGGACATAAAACACTAACCTACCAATTTAAGTAAGCAACTGTCCAAAGCTCAAATTAAAGGGAAAAGCTAAAACTAAAATTAATTGTGAGAAAAATACACATTGTGACACAAATAAATTTAGAATTACTATTTCTTGAACAAAATAGCCCTGTCAGCGTTACCATTTTCATGACACAAGAACACATGGACAAATTAAAAAAAAAAAAAAAAAAAAAACAGCTAGTGAGTTGATGGTTAAATTTTTCTTAAACTATCATAAAAAACCATTTAATTACTTATGTGAAGTTGACAATGCAGAAACTCTCCACTATCTATCAACTGTTAGAAGAAAGTTTACCTGAGAGGGAACTGTTAAACTGATGGCTAAAAGTGATGAAGTTTAATATCAGTTCAAGGAAAATTCAACACATAATATCAATTTAAAATGGCAACAAAATGCAATAATACACTTCACTATAGAGAGTGTGGTTTGGCTTCCACTCAAAAGTCATACCCAGCATGATTCAAAGGTCAGAAAAAGACCCAAAGCAAGGTAAGAGAAAAATTCATCCATTAGTTATGTCTTTTCACTATATATGCACCCACCTTGCAGATTTGTTTTGACGAATACATCCCTCAATGATTTCTTTCACTTCAGGATCAGTGACTTTATCAAAACTGGCTGGTTTTATACCCTGGAAGAGGAAAAACAGTTTCTAGTCACAAATTAAGCAATTGAAACCCCAGGCTAACATGACACTTAGTAAAATAATGATTTTTTAAACACTAAACCACATTCAAACCTTAAATAAAATAAATATATATACACAATGTAAGTTTAACAACTTTTTGACAAGGATTTTGTCACCATTCTACAGTGAAAAACTGTAAACAATCTAAATCTCTAATAACAGAAGTAATATTGTATAAACTATGTGATATACAAATAAATACAAATGCTAATAAACAGAAACTAAAAATATTCTCACAGTAATTAAAACAATGGAGAATTCTCATACTACAACATTAAACAGAAAAAACACAGGATTTCAAAATGTACACACAGTATAACCCCAATTAGTAAAATATAATAAATATTTCTTAGAATCAGAAAAATCAATGTTATTAAAAAAATACTTTCAGAAATTCTAAATAAGGAATCCTCTACTGCCAATATATCAAATCAGTATTTCAAAGTCTTCTAGAATGGCTAGACACAATCAATAAATATACATATAAGATATATATATTTTGTTATATGCATAAACTTTTAAGAAATCTACATTGTTTTTATCCTTAAACAATGTCAAAATATTGAGAGAACCTTAAGTTAATTATCACATTCTAGGAATTCAATATCAAATTAATGAGGTCCATATAATTCAAAATGTTTTTATAATAACTGTGCTTGTTGCATAAACCTGCTTATTTTACATTCTATCACCCTTAATTTATGAGTTTTAGATTAAAAAAATAATACAAGATTGCTCCCATCACTTAACAGAAAATTCCAAATTAAGCTACAAGCAGAAAGGTATAATAGAATAATTATCACAGAATGAAGCAATCTAAGAATCTGTTCTGGGTCTGTCACACTACCTTACAGTATACAGAATCAAAAAGCCAAATATCATATCATAGTTAAATCTGGTGAGATTAGGAGTTAATTTGGCTCTCAAATTCAAGAAGCTTTAGTAGAGATGGAAATCTGAATTGTGATATTGCATTTTTGTGACTTTAATATAAAAGAATAAAGTTACCAATCAAAAAACGGAGTTTTTAATTCTTATAGAAAATACCCTCATTGACCTTTCCATTGATCTCTTAACTACTCCCTAGGCCTAGATGATTACTGCTTTTCTCTGCTCCTGGGGGAAAATAATTGGGGAGCTGAAACTTACAAAATCAAGTATAGACTCTTCTATTTGTGGCCCAAATTAAAAGGGCATTCTAGCCTCATTAGTTATCTGAAACACCTGAACAATCTCTTTTGCAGCCTACTTTGAGCTACCCAACTAAACATGAAAGAGATCTATTTTGAACAATCCTACCACTTTGTTTCTATCTCCCTTAAGTTCCTTCTATACTCGAATCCTCTTATTTTTGTAGTCATTTGTGAGTTTATATCATTGCCCTGATAAAAATGTAAACTCTTCATAGGTGGCAAACACGTCTTACTCACATTCCTTGTAATTTCTTTTTTTTTTTTTCCTTGTAATTTCTAATGTAAAAAATTACTCATAGCAGTGACTATCATTTAATAATGAGGCTTTTAGAACTAGAAAAAGTCTTCAAAACATTTAGCCAATCTTTATTATTTAGCATTGGAAAATAACATCTATCTAATAAATAAAAAGATCAATTTTCATTCCAAACTCAAAGAAAGGCAACGCAAGAAGACTCAAAGTACCACACAATTGTACTGATCTCACACGTTACTAAAGAAATGCTCAAGATTCTCCAAGCCAGGCTTCAACAGTACATGAACCATGAACTTCCACATGTTCAAGCTGGATTTAGAAAAGGCAGAGGAACTAGAGATCAAATTTCCAACATCAGATGGATCACTGAAAAACCAAGAGAGTTCCACAAAAACATCTACTTCTGCTTTATTGATTATGCCANAGCAACTGACAAAGAATTAATCTCAAAAATATACAAGCAGCTCATGTAGCTCAATTCCAGAAAAATAAACGACCCAATCAAAAAATGGGTCAAAGAACTAAACAGACATTTCACCAAAAAAGACATACAGATGGTTAACAAAGACTTGAAAAGATGCTCAACATCACTCATTATCAGAGAAATGCAAATCAAAGCCACAAGTAGGTACCATCTCACACCGGTCAGAATGGCTGCTATCCAAAATTCTACAAACAATAAATGCTGGAGAGGCTATGGAGAAAAGAGAACCCTCTTACACTGTTGGTGGGAATGTAAACTAATACAGCCACTATGGAGAACAGTGTGGAGATTCCTTAAAAAACTGGAATAGGACTGCCTTATGACCCAGCAATCCCACTGGTAGGTATACACACTGAAGAAACCAGAATTGAGAGAGACCCATGTACCCAAATGTTCATCGCAGCACTGTTTATAATAGCCAGGACATGGAAGCAACCTAGATGTCCATCAGCGGACAAATGGATAAGAAAGCTGTGGTACATATACACAATGGAATATCACTCAGCCATTAAAAAGAATACATTTGAATCAGTTCCAATGAGTTGGATGAAACTAGAGCCTATTATACAGAGTGAAGTAAGCCAGAAAGAAAAACACCAATACAGTATACTAATGAATATATATGGAATTTAGAAAGATGGTAACAATGACCCTACATGTGAGACAGCAAAAGAGATACAGATGTACAGAACAGTCTTTTGGACTCTGTGGGAAAAGGCGAGGGTGGGATGATTTAAGAGAACAGCACTGAAACATGTATATTATCATATGTGAAATAGATCACCAGTCCTGATTTGATGCATGAGACAGGGTGCTCAGGACTGGTGCATTGGGATGACCCAGAGGGATGGGATGGGGAGGGAGGTTGGGAGGGGGGGGTTCAGGACGGGCAACACATGTACACCCATGGCTGATTCATGTCAATGTATGGCAAAACCACCACAATATTATAAAGTAATTAGCCTCAAATTAAAATAAGTAAATTAAAAAAAAAAACCTCAACATTCAGAAGGCTAAGATCATGGCATTTGGTCCCATCACTTCATGGCAAATAGATGGGGAAACATTGCAAACAGTGGCTGTCTTTATTTTCTTGGGCTCCAAATTCACTGCAGATGATGACTGCACCCATGAAATTAAAAGATGCTTGCTCCTTGCAAGAAAAGTTATGACCATCCTAGATAACATATTAAAAAGCAGAGACATTACTTTGCCAACAAAGGTCCACCTAGTCAAACCTATGGTTTTTACAGTAGTCATATAGGATGGGAGAGTTGAACTCTAAAGAAACCTGAGCACCAAAGAGTTGATGCTTTTGAACTGTGGTGTTGGAGAAGACTCTTGAGAGTCCCTTGGACTGCAAGGAGATCAAACCAGTCCATCCTAAAGGAAATCAGTCCTGAATATTCATCGGAAAGACTGATGCTGAAGCTGAAACTCCAATACTTTGGACACCTGATGTGAAGAACTGACTCACTGGAATAGACCCTCATGCTGGGAAAGATTGAAGGCAGGAGGAGAAGGGGTTGACAGAGAATGAGATGGTTGGATGGCATCATAAACTCAGTGGACATGAGTTTGAGTAAACTCCAGGAGTTGGTGATGGACAGGGAGGCCTGGCGTGCTACAGCCCACAAGGTCACAAAGAGTCGGACACGACTGAGTGACTGAACTGAGCTGAATAAATATCTAAAAATTCTTCACAAAAAAATGGATATAGATAATATATCTGTACATTTTCCCCAAAGATACTAATATAGAGCATTTTATATGACCTCATTTGAGTATGGGTACATAGCATAAATCTAAAGCTTGTTTCATTACAATTATCTTATATTTAGCACTATTTACACAGAACTAAACCAAAGTTAGGTTTGACTAAGTTGACTTTTGGTTGAGTTTACCATGAAATGTGGCAATTTGTGAAGTAAAAAGAATAAAGTTATACTTACACTAGTTACTTTACGGTATATTTGAGCTGCATTCTGGCATTCAGAATAAGGGTACTCCGAAGTAGCCATTTCCAGCATACACATTCCAAAAGCATAGACATCCACAGATTCATCATAGTGCTCTTCATACATCTCTGGGGCCATAAACTCAGGAGTACCTACAAAATACCACAACCACATATTTTTAAGAAAAATGTAGAGAATTCCCTGGCAGTCCAGTTGTTAGGACTCTGTGCTCTCACTGCCTAGGGCCCAGGTTCAATCTCTGGTCAGGGAACTAAGATCCCCCAAGTCATGTACTGTAGACAAAAAAAATCTATGCCAAGATCACATTCCCTTTGCCATAAGGATTACTTGAGATAATTTCTGTTCCCTAAAAGCAAAAATACATACATATATATATACATACACACACACACACACATATATACACACACATATATATAAAGTCCTTAATTTTCCATATTGATAAAGGACAGTTTGCAATGCTCATAGGTAATGATTACCAAAATCTGTTTTTCTTTCTATCCTTTGTTTTAGTTATTTAAAACTTTTGAAGTAGTACATCCTCTTTATAAGTCCTCAGAATTTTTCGATATTATTAAATACATCACAAAAGAAATACACGAGATGTCTCTGAAATCAGTCAATGTAGAATAGATATTTCAAAGTAAACTCACATTCTAGGCCAGGGGCCAGTAAACTTCTCTATAAAGGGTCAAACAGTAATTATTTCAGGCTTTGCAGTTCATATAGGCTCTGTCACAACTAATTAACTCTGACACTGTAGTGCAAAAGCAGCCATACACAATATGTAAATGAGTGGGTGTTGCTGTGTTCTAACAAAACTTTTTTTACAAAAATAGGCAGGGAAGTTCAATTTGGCCCACAGGCTGTGGTTTGCCGATTCTTGTTCTAGAAATATACAGTTAAAAAAACTATTCCTTTACACAATCAATAAACTATAAAATGTTAATCACCAATGACGCTTTTAGCAAATGATGTACGCATTAAGGTGGCTAGTCCTAGATCACCAATCTTCACAGATCCAGTGGGTCCCGTGATGAAAATATTGTCACACTTCAGATCCCGGTGAATAATAGGAGGAGTCCTAGTATGCAAGAATTGCAACCCCTTTAAAATCTGCCTGCACCAGCTCCTTAAGACCTTTGGTTTCATTACTTTAAATCGTTTTAAGTACCTACACAAAGAAACAAAAGATCACATGTAAACAAACATACCTAGTTTACTGTATAAGTACATTATGGTAAATCACATAAGCCAGCCAATACAGTATGTATGAAGATTGCCATCACTGACTTATTTTTTATTGTCTAACAAAATATTTTAAAATATAAAGCCTTAGAGTACACCCCCTCTACAGAAAAAGTACATACCACATATAAAAGTCACAAATAAGTGGCTGTACCATCAGATGAAATGCTCTAGTCAGAAACAAAACAATAGACTATAATTATATAGCATTGCTCACTAGATATTTGAACCTGCCACATCCCCAATCTTTCATTCTCTACAAAATGACATTATCTCTATAATGATTTCTAATTCTTAAGTTCAATGATATGCCACAAACATTAATTTTTCAACACTGTATTTTCTAACAAACTTCATTAACACCCTAATTTTTTAACCTGCCCTCAAACACAGTCACTAGATTCAGATTCTACCAATTCTTTAATCATGTAGTGTTACTTTGCAAACAACTTTTGTGACTCTTGAAAATTATTTCAAAATAAAACTCCACTGGCACTATCAGGGTCAACTTACGTCTTTAAGGTTCCTGATGTCATAAGTTCCGTCACTAATACAATACATTTCTTTCCTTTTAATATAGACTCCCAGGAATCATAAAATCGAACTATATTGGGATGTTGGAGACCCTTTAACATCTCTGCTTCTTCCTTGAACCTTTGCTGCTCGGCTTTGGTTAATTTCCGGTCCTAAAATGGAAGATCAAGTTCCAAATTAAAGTCTAGAAATTGTCTTACACATTTCTAATACCACTCAAATGAGTATTTATGCATATATATATGTATCTATATTCACCTGTCAATCATTTTCTCAGTACCTATAAAATCACTGATATTCTTTGTTAGGTATTTTCTCTGACTCCTCTCATAGAGCAAAATGCAGCAGTTGTTTATTTGTTGTTGTTGTTTAGTTGCTAAGTCATGTCCAACTCTTTTGTGACCCCATGGACTGTAGCCTGCCAAGCTCCTCTGCCCATGGGATTTCCCAGGCAAGAATACTGGAGTGAGTTGTCATTTCCTCTTCCAGGGGATCTTCCTAACCCAGTAGTCAAACTCACATCTCCTGCACTGCAGGCAGATTCTTTACCACTGAGTCACCAGGGAAGCACTGTTTGTTGTATACTTTAAACTGATACATTGTTATATGTCAATTATATTGCAAAAAAATTGGAAAAATAAATAATAAAATTTCCTTTGCTGGAAAAGAAAAATAGTATCTCAAAATGAGAAAAGGTAATAATCAAAACCAGTCCAGTCTGATTCCAAATTGGGAAAAGAGTATGTCAAGGCTGTATATTGTCACCCTACTTATTTAACTTCTATGTAGAGTACATCATGAGAAACGCTGGGCTCGATGAAGCACAAGCTGGAATCAAATCTGCTGGGAGAAATATCAATAACCTCAGATATGCAGATGATACCACTCTAATGGCAAAAAAAAAAAAAAAAAAAGAGAGAGAGAGAGAGAAACTAAAGAACCTCTTGATGAGGGTGAAACAGCAGAGTGAAAAAGCTGGCTTAAAACTCTACATTCAAAAAACTAAGATCATGGCATCCAGTCCCATCATTTCATAGCAAATAGATAGGGAAACAATGGAAACAGAGATAGACTTAATTTTTTTGGTCTCCAAAATCACTGCGGACNAGTGAAAAAGTTGGCTGAAAGCTCAACATTCAGAAAACGAAGATCATGGCATCCGGTCCCATCACTTCATAGCAAATAGATAGGGAAACAATGGAAACAGAGATAGACTTAATTTTTTTGGTCTCCAAAATCACTGCGGACAGTGACTGCAGCCATGAAATTAAGACACTTGCTCCTTGGAAGGAAAGCTAAGACAAACCTAGACAGCGTATTAAAAAGCAGAGATATCACTTTGCCAACAAAGGTCCATAGCTATGGTGTCAAAGCTATGGTGTTTCCAGATTTGAGAGTTAGACCATAAAGAAGGCCAAGTGCCAAAGAATTGATGATTCTGAATTGTAGTGCTGGAGAAGACTCTTGAGAGTCCCTTGGACAGCAAGGAGATCAAACTCATCAATTCTAAAGGAAATCAACCCCAAATACTCATTGAAGGACTGATATTGAAGCTGAAGCTCCAATACTTTGGCCATCTGGTGCGAAGAGAAGACTCGTCGGGAAAGATCTTGATGCTGGGAAAGATTGAGGGCAGGAGGAGAAGGCATCAGAGCATGAGATGTTTGGATGACATCACTGACTCAATGGACATGAGTTTGAGCAAACTCCTGGAGATAGTGAAGGACAGGGAAGCCTGGCATACTGCAGTCCATGGGATCACAAAGAGTCGGACATGACTTAGCAACTGAACAACAACAATAATCAAAACAGATAATAAAAAACTTTCCCCTAAGAAATCTCCGAATTTCCACATTTAAGGATCTATAATGTCAGGGAAGGAATAACAGAATGTTAGACACCTAGATATTTATTGTGGTTAAATATCTGAATTGGCAACATATTTCCAGACAGAAGTATAAGGTT
>SJYA01003261.1:24203-35794 GCA_006410615.1 Neotragus moschatus
ATTACCAAACAGTAAAAGACATTCAAACAGGCATTGGACCTGTAATTTGCCACATTAAATACTAGAAAGCAAATGAGCAACATTTATAGAATTCTGAGGGATGACTGTGACTCTCAAATTCTGAACCCAGACAAGCTATCAATCAAGTTTACAAGGGAAAAGTACACACATTTCCATGAAAACAAGGACATAGGAAGTATACCACATCATTTACCAATCCTGAAAATAGTACTCAAAGAATTAAATGTGGCCAAATAATATCATTAGAAAAAGGGTGTGACATGTCATAAATAATAAGAAACTTTCAATAGTGCTTTTTAAAAAAGAAGTTAAGTAACTGTGGCTAATATGGTTGGCAATATTTTCTAAACAGTAATTAAAACTGAAGATATATATAGCTGACCTTTGAACAGCACAAATTTGAACTGCATGGATCCACTTATACCTGGATTTTTTTTCAGTAAATATTACAGCGCTACATGATACATTGTTCATTGAATCCTTGGATGTGGAACTGCAGATATGGAGAGTCAACTAAAAAATAGTCATGAATTTTCAACTGCTTAGGGCTGGCACCCCTCACCCACACATTGTTCAAAGGCCAACTGTAATGCAAAATGATAAATCTGGAATTACTTCATTAAAATCTAATAGAGAAGGAAGAATAAAAACAATTTCTATCTTCTGAATGGAGAAGGCAATGAAAGGAGAGGAGAGAAAGGAGTGATAGAACTATTTTAAGTTTTGATGTCAATAGATAATCAAATTATGTTAGTTAAAAATTTAGGTATGATTTCCATTTCAAGATGGTTGACAACATATTAATTCCCATCCCTTCTTACACCCCACCAAAATGACAAAAGAAATATATAAATAAATCCACAGTAGTACTTTAAATGTGAGATGGGTTCAAACTAAAGATTTTTTTAAGATAAAAAATATATACTCTAATAGAATGCAGTTTTATGAAACTCATGAGAGTATAAGAAATGGTAATTTGATAAAAGTAAAAGACTTCTGCTAAAAAAAGGTTTTATAAAGACTTCACAGTAACCCTAGGTAAGCAGCACAGCTACAGCTCTGACAATTTCATTTTTGGTTATTTTACTCATATTATTCCTTGATGTGAAAATATGTAAAAGGAGAGTCTGTTGCAGCATGGTTTGTAATTGTGAAAAATTAGAAATAATCACACGAAGAGGGCAATGGCACCCCACTCTAGTACTCCTGCCTGGAAAATCCCATGGACGGAGGAGCCTGGTAGGCTGCAGTCCACAGGGTTGCTAAGAGTTGGACATGACGGAGTGACTTCACTTTCACTTTTCACTTTCATGCATTGGAGAAGGAAATGGCAACCCATTCGAGTGTTCTTGCCTGGAGAATCCCAGGGACGGGGGAGCCTGGTGGGCTGCCGTCTATGGGGTCGCACAGAGTCAGACACGACTGAAGTGACTTAGCAGCAGCAGCAGCAGAAATAATCACAGTGTCAATAACAAAGTCTATTATATGCCAAGTATTATCCTAAATTTTTTTGTGTATTAACACTTTTAGTCCCTACAACAACCCTTTGTGATAGTCACTAATACTGTCATTACCATTTTGCAAATAAAGAAACTGAGGTTAAGAGTTAAGTAATTTGTCCAGGATCAAATGGGTTATATATATAGAATGCCAAACTTGGCTATAAATAAATTTAACAGTTAAACGAATAAGCTAGATCTATGTGTAGTAATGTGGATAGATCTCCTAAGGCCTACTGTTGAGTGAAAAAAAAAATCTAAAAGAAATGTATAATACCTTGTACATAAAAGAAGAGGTTTTCTTGGTGGCTCAGTGGTAAAAAATCCACCTGCCACTAAAACTAGTTTTATGTTTTACTTTTTAGGTCTATGAAGTTGAAGTGAAGTTGCTCAGTTGTGTCCGACTCTGACCCCACTGACTGTAGCCTACCAGGTTCCTCCATCCATGGAATTTTCTGGGCAAGAGTACTGGAGTGGGTTGCCATTTCCTTCTCCAGGGGACCTTCCTGACCCAGGGATCAAATCCAGGTCTCCCAAATTGCAGGCAGACGCTTTACCCTCTGAGCCATGAGGGAAGACCCTTTTAGGTCTATAATTTGAGTTATTTAGGGCTATAATTTGAGTTAAAATTTTGTGATGTGTGAGAGTTAGGTCAAGGTTCGTTTTTTTTAATATGTATGTCCAGCACCTTTTGTTGAAAAAACCATCCTTTCTATGCTCAATCACCACTCCACCATTTTTCTTTCTAAAATCACTTGACCACATCTGTTTGGGTCTATTTCTGAACTCTATTCTGTTCCACTGATCTATCTGTATATCTACCTTTTTGCCAATATCATACATGTATTATTACTACACCTTTAGAGTAAGTCTGAAAATCAGTTAACATGAATTATTCAAACTCATTCTTTATCAAAATTGTTTTAGCTATTCTATTATCCTTGCCTTTGTATATTAGGGTTTTTTTTTTTTTTAATTTTTGGCTGTACTGGGTCTTTATTGCTGTGTGCAGGCTTTCTCTAGTTGTGGCATGTGGGGGCTACTACTCTCTAGTTGTGGTGTGCAGGTTTCTCATTGTGATGACTTCTCTTCTAGCAGAGCATGGGCTCTAGAACACAAGTGTTTCAGTAGTTGCAGTGTGCAGGCTCAGTAGTTGTGGCACACAGGCTTAGCTGCCCCAAGCACATGGGATCTTCCCAGACCAGGGTTCAAACCCATGTCCCCCGCATTGGCAGGTGGATCCTTAACCACTGGACCACCAGGGAAGTCCCCCATATTAGTTTTAGAGTCAGTTTGTCAACATGTAAAAAAATTCCTGCTGGGATTTTGCTAAAATTGTTTTGAATTTCTAGGTCATATGGAGAGAATGATCATCTTAAGAACAGTGAGTCTTCCAACCAATGCATTTATTTATATCTTTGATTTCTTTTAACAGTGTTTTTTAGTTTTCAGCATACAGATTCTACACATACTTTGTTATTTATACCTATATATTTCATTTTGGGTGCTACTGTAAATAGTACTTTTTTTAAACTGCAATTTCCAATTATTTATTGCTACTGTAGAGAGATATAACTGTTATTTTTAATATTAACCTTGTATCTGGCAAACTTGTTAAAATCACTTATTAGTTTCAAGTACTTTTTTTAGATACATTGAGATTTTTCATGTAGATAATCATGACATCTGCAGGTAAAGACAGTTTTATTTCTTCCTTTCTTCTGTATTCCTTCTATTTCTTTTTCATCCCCTATTTCACTAGCTAGCACTTCCAGACCAATGATGTTGAGAGCATCATATCAGAAGTGTTGAGAAAAGACATCCTTCCCTTGTTAGAGGAAAAACATTCAGTCTTTTCACCATTAAGTATGATGCCAGCTGTTTTAAGCTATTCTAATAGTTGTATTTTTTAAACAGATGTCCTTTAACAGGTTGAGGTTTCCTTTTACAGCAAGTTTGCTGAGTTCATCATGAATAGATACTGAATTTCTTCAAATGCTTGTCCTGCAACTATTGAAATGACCATGTTGATTCCTCTACAGGCTATTAATATGTCAAATTACATTGAGTTTCAAATATTGAACAATCCTTGCATCCCTTGGAAAACTCCACACTAGTCATCATGTATTACTCTTCTAATATATTACTGGATTCAATTAGCTAATGTTATGTTGAACATTTTTTCATCTTATGTTCACGAGGGAGGGATACTGATCGATAGTTTTCTAGTAATGTCTTTAACTGTTTTGGGTATCAAGTAGGTAGGCGCTGGCTTGACTCCTGGCTCTGCTCTCTTGAGCAATCATCCTTCTGAAAGTTAGTATACAAATGAAGGTTTGGGCCTCCACTTTGTCATCCTATACCTTCTAACTTCATCTTGATGGGTCTTCTAGAGAGCAGATATTAAAGATAGAATTTTCATCAGCAAGAAGAGATAAAGTTATCTCTTCCCCAATGTTTATGCTGTTTATTTTCTTATTGATTCTGTTGAAACATCCACAATACCAAAAAATAATTGTGATAACAGTCACCACTGTCTTTCATTGTACTTTATTTAAAAAACAGCCTTATCTCATACCTTAAGACTGTTTGCAGTATTTTTTTTATTTCTACAAATAGTTTAACATGTTGAAGTAATTTCCTTATATTCTTATGTTACTTTTATTTTTTAATTAGGAGTGGCTGTTGAATTTTACCAAATATTTTATCAGCACCTACTGATATGATCATAAGGTTTATTGACAGGTTCCTGACATAGAACTATTCTTCAAATCTTAAAGCCTAGCACATTGTTCTTTTGATCCACTGGTGAATTCTATTGCTAATATTTTACTATGGATTTTAATATCTGCATTCATATATGAGACTGAGCTATAGTTTTCCTTTTTGTACAAAACTAGCACTTAGTTTTAAGATTATACAGCTTCATGAAATTAACTGGAATTAAACAGTTTAACATTGGAACAGCTTATCAATTAAAGGCTGTTTAGAAATCAAGCTCTGAATCTACTATCTCCTGATGTGTTTTTTCTCTTTTTAAATTATAAAAATATTCAGGCATAAACAAAAAGGTGAAACAACCAGGTTTGTTTAATTTTTAACATTTTGCCAAATTTGCTTCCATTTTAACAAGACATTACAGAATTAAAGACCTCTACATATCACTCCTTGATTCAATCCCTTTCCTTTCCCTCCCAGAAGTAACCACTGCTTGAGTTAGGTTTTTAATCCATGAAAGTTTTTAGAAGTTTTAATTATATGCTTGTATCCATAAGCAATAGAGTTTTACATATGTTAAAACATTTAGGTGGTTATCACATGGTATGTATCCTTTTGCAAATTACTTTGCTCAATGTTACATTTTTTATGTTTATGTACTGTGATATGTATAATTTGAGCTTATTCATTTTAACTATTATACAGGATCTCATTAGACAGTTCTACTACACTGATGAATAAAGTTATCCATTCAACCCATTGATGGGCATTTGGATTGATCCAAGTTTACTTTATTATAAACAATTTTGCGTTGCATATTCTTGGGATGGCTCCTTGCCCTGGTACTGTGAAAGTCACTTAGTCGTGTCCGACTCTTTGTGACCCCATGGACTATACAATCCATGAAATTCTCCAGGCCTGAATACTGGAGTGGGTAGCCTTTCCTTTCTCCAGGGGATCTTCCCAATCCAGGGATCAAACCCAGGTCTCCCACATTGCAGGCAGATTCTTTACCAGCTGAGCCACCAGGGAAGCCCAAGAATACTGGAGTGGGTAGCCTATCCCTTTACCAGGGGATCTTCCTGACCCAGGAACTGAACCGGGGCCTCCTACATTGCAGGTGGATTCTTTACCAGCTGAGCTACCAGGTATTAAATTGGGGGGAAGAGCTTAAATCCCCTCTCTACATCATCTTAATATCTAGCCTACTTTTCTTCTTTTTCTAATTTTGATTTAGGAGTAATCTATTAAGATTTAAAATTAAATCTGTTATCATTTAAATCTGTTATCCATTAAATCTCTGTTATCATTGTGAAAAGTAGAATCTAGATAGTAGGTATTATGAACGTTCTGAGATTTTTAACTTTGTTCTAGATTTGAAATGTTTCATAAGAAAATGCTAGAAAAATTTATTGTCAAATGTACACGTAACATTCTCTTATTATTCTTTTACTCTTCCATAGCTGGCTATGTTGCATTTCTCATTTCTTCTCTCATATATTTTTACCCTCGTATTTTCCTTCATCAGGTTCATTAATCGTTTTTCAGAGTCAAAAAATTTAGAATTTATATTTTATATGCACAATTTTTATTAATTTCAATTATCTTATATTAACTCCCTCTTTCTCTTTTTTGCTTTCTTTCAGTG
This sequence comes from Neotragus moschatus, assembly GCA_006410615.1. Taxonomy (NCBI): domain Eukaryota; kingdom Metazoa; phylum Chordata; class Mammalia; order Artiodactyla; family Bovidae; genus Neotragus; species Neotragus moschatus. Next base: position 30,090 of record SJYA01003261.1, read on the forward strand.
TTACTTCTCTAATGGCTTAAGATAGGTACTAAATTCCTACTAGTTATTGTTCATTAATAATGAAGGTATTTTAGTGATAAATTTTCTTCTGGGTATAGCTTTTGCAATGACTCACAAATTTTGTTTCAAATACCTTCATTTTCATTGCTTTCTAGGTAGTTCATACTTTCAGTTTTATTTCCTCCTTGATCTAAATTTTATATGGGACTGTGATTTCTTATCTCCAATTAGTTAAGAATCTTCTTGTTACTTGTTTCATTATTTATTTCTAATTTTGAATGATGCAGAATATAAAATCTCTTTTCTTTTAACATAAGGTTTTCTTTGGGCCACATATTTAACCAATTTTTTAGTAGCTTGTAGACTATAAAAATGGTATTTCCTATTTGGAGGATATTTAAGATTCTATATATACCCATCAAATGGAGTTTATGGATTATATTATTCAGTTCCTATTTATTCACTTTTTGCCTGCTTGATCTGCCCTATTCTGAAAGAAGTGTATGACATTTCCTACTACAGTTATTCATTTATCCATTTTCCTTTAACCTATTTGAGGTTCTAAATTTAAAATATTAACCAGAATATTTTTGATGCCTACAAGTCTTTATCAATGGTATTTATTTTCTTAAACTATGAAGCAAATAACTTTATAATAAACAGGTATTTCTGTTTAATGCTTTAATTTTACTTTCTTTCTTCTGAGATAGATATTAATATTGGTTGGTACTCCTCCTGCTTTCTCTTTGCTGGTTTATAGCTTTACCTTAACCTTGCTTTATCATTGTTTTAAGTATTTTTTCTAGTAAACAACACATGTGGGTTTTGTCTTTTAATCCCATCTGAAAATGTGAGTTTTTTTAACAAACAAGTGTAATATGTCCACATTTGATACAGTAAAAAATATATTTCATTTTACTCCTTCCATTTTATTCTAAGTTATTTATCTTACTTTGCTGCTTCCTTTTACTCCTGTTAACTTAAAAGTATTTCATATTGTTTCTCCTTTTTACTAGTGGTTAGCTTCCTTTTCCTGACATTCAAAATCAAACACTAATAAAATAATTCAGCAAAGTAGCAGGATAGAAAATCAATACTCAAAAATAAATTGTGTTTCTAAAATTTAAAAGGATATCTTGCATAAAGTTAGGAACCCCAAGGGGGATAGTATTCATTTAATGATAAATTATAAATAATTTACCCTAATGAAAAAGGAAAAAAGTTGTTTCTATACACTAAAATAAATAATTCTAAAAGAAAATTAAAAAAGCAATTCCATTCATAACATCAAAAAGAATAAAATATGTAGGAAGAAACTTATCTAAGGAGGCAAAAAGACTTCTATCACTTAAAACTACAAAACACTGTTGAAACTACAGAAGACACAAATAAACAGAAATACATCCCATATTTATAGACTGAAAATCCTAATACTGTTAAGATGTCAATACCAAAAGAGATCTGCAAATTCAGTGTAATCTGTCAAAATCCTGTATTTTTGCAGAAATTTTTAAAAATGCTAAAATCCATATGGAATCTAAAAAGTGAAAGTGAAATCGCTCAGTCGTGTCCGACTCTTTGCTACCCCATCGACTGTAGCTTACCAGCCTCCTCCCTCCATGGGATTCTCCAGGCAAGAGTACTGGAGTGGGTTGCCATTTCCTTCTCCAGGGGATCTTCCTGACCCAGGGATAGAACCCAGCTCTCCCGCATTCCAGGCAGATGCTTTAACCTCTGAGCCACCAGAGAAGCCCCTCAAATACACAAAAAGATCTTGAAAAAAAGAACAAAGTTGGAGTTCTGGACTTCAAAACTTACTACAAAGCTACAGTAATCAAAATACTGTGATACTAGTACAAAGATAGTCATAAAGATCAATGGAACAGACTACAGAGCTAGAAATAATCCCTTGTATAGTCAAATAGATAATTTTCGACAAGGGTATCAAGATTATTCAATGAAGAAAGGATTGTCCCTTCACAAAAAGTTGGGGAAATTGAGTATCCATGTGCAAAAGAATGAAGAACTTATAAAAACAAAATAGCACAGTGGTTAACGTTACCTTATGCCATATACAAAAATTAACTCAAAATGCATCAAAAACATAAGAGCTAAACTTTCAGAAGAAAACAGGGGGGAAATCTTCATGACACTGGGTTTCACAATGAATTTCTAAGCCAAAAGCACACAGGCAACAACAGGAAAAAAATAGATAAACTGAACTTAAAAACTTTCATGTATCAAACGCACTATTAAGAGTGTAAAAAGGCAATCCATAGAATGGGAGAAAATATTTGCAACTCACGTATCTGGCAAAAGATTAATACTCAGAATATATAAAGAACTCCATCTCTCAACAACAATAAATTCAAAAATTGGCAAAGGACTTGAACAGGTATTTTTCCAAAACAGAAATACAAATGGTAAATAAGCACAAAAAAGAGGCTCAACATCTCTAGTCACTGGAAAAATGCAGATCAAATCCATATGGAGATGCCACTTCACACCCATAGGATGGCTATTTAAAAAGCACACACACAATATTGGCAAAGATGTGGAATAAATAGAACCCTTATGCGTTGCTGGTAGAAACGTAAAATGAACACTATGGAAAACAATATGGCAATTCCTAAAAAACTGAACACAGAATTATCATATGATACACCAATTCCACCTTCTAGGTATATACCAAAAAGAACTGAAAACAGACTTGAGCAGATACTTGTACACTAATATTCATAGCAGTGTTATTCACAATAGCCAAAAGGTGGACACAATACAAATGCCCATCGATGGATGAATGGAAAAAATAAGTGTGGTATATAAATACAAGTTCTTAAAAAGGAATAAAATTCTTAAACATGCTACAACGTGGACAAATCTTAAAAACATTACACTAAGTGATGTAACTCAGACACAAAAGAACAAATATTGTATGATTCCACTTAAATGAGATGCCTAGAATAGACAAATTATTAATAGAGACAGAAAGTAAAATAGTAGTTGCCAGGGGCTGGAAAAAGTGGGGAATGGGAAGTTACTGTTTAGTGGGTTTCAGTTTGGGATGATGAAAAAGTTCTAGATGGGTGGTAGTGAGGGTGAATGTACTTAATGCCGCTGAATTATACACTTAAAATAATTAAAATGGCAAATTTTATGTTATTTACATTTTGTCACAGTAAAAATTTATTTTAAAAAAGAATTAAGGAACTCATCTAGTATTTTTCTTTCTCTGACTTATCTCACCTAGCATAATATCTCACCTAGCATAATGTCTTCAAGGTCTTTCCATGTTGTCACAAATGGCAGGATTTCCTTCTTTCTTGAGGCTGAATAATATTCCACTATATACATATATACACCACATCTACTTCACTCAATCTTCTGCTGACAGACACTTTGATAGACACTTAGGGTGTTTCCATATCTTGGCTACTGTAAATGCTGCAATGAACATGGGTATGCAGATATCCCTTCAAATTACAAATACCATATGACACCATTTATATGTGGTATCTAAAATCTGAACTTGTAAAAACAGAGAGTAGAATAGTGGTTACCAGGTACTAAGGGTAGGGGGATATTTCAGGATACAAACTTCCAATTAATAGAGAAGTAAGTTCTGGAGATCTAACCAGCAGTGATTACAGTCAACAATATTGTATGTTTGGGACTCCCCTGGTGGTCTAGGGGTTAGGAATCCACCCACACACAAAAAAGAATCTACCTTTCAAGCAGGGGATGGAGACAATCCCTGCAGGGTCAGGGAACTAAGATCCCATTTGCCCACTCGCCACAACTAGAGAAGCCTGCAAGCTGCAACGAACCACCTGTATGCCACAGCTAAGACTCGACAGCAGCCAAAAATAAATAAATTAATTAAAAAAACAACACTTTATGGTAAACTTCAAAGTTGCTAATAGACTAAATCTCAGCTGTTCTCAACACAAAAAAGAAATAACTATGTAACATGCATAATAAAGATATTAAGTAATGTTACTATAGTAATCATATTGCAGTATATAAATGTATCAAACCAACAGTGGGTTATTATACCTTAAATTTACACAGTGTATCCCAATGTTTTTAAGCCTTAAAAAAAGAGTCAAGGAACTCAACAAAAGCAAGGAACAACAAATTTAGAAGACAGACGAAAACAAGTAGAGTGTTTATGCTTGTCTATATAATCTAAAATGACTAATAAATTCTAAACGTCCCTGTAATTGGCTAGGAGTCATCCTCTCATGATAGATCAGTAGATATGCTCTGAAGAATAATGAATAGATTTTTACGCTTTCTGATTAAATTAGCAGAATACAAGTCTTTCATGTACCAAATCAAATTACTGTATCTTTTGATCCTAGTCAGCATTAAAAGTAAACAACTTTACAAAATTACAATTGCTGTCCCAGACATATTGCTGGAAGTCCACTAAAAATGGTATGGCCAAGACCTTCAGAGGTCCACTTCTAATTCAGTAAGAGGAAAGTAAACCTGTCAAACTAGCACCAAAATCCAGAGGAAAGTTTTCAGCTACTATAGTAATCTTAAAACACAGACAGTAACCTTAAAACACAGATAGATTGATACACGTAGACACACACACAGGTACTCTATTGTATTAATGATAATCACTTTGATAAGTTAAATTTTAATATATCACCAATGAGTAGAGTTCTTACTAAGAAATGAATAAGGATCTAGAAGGCAAACTGCGATAGCTAATGGAGATGACACAGTCAAAAACCAGAAAAATTATAGTCTACAAAAATGATCCCTAAATCTACTTTCTCTAAGCAGTAAGGTCACAAAAAAGTATCAAATATCAATTTTCAGCATTATAAATATTAGTTTATATGGCTGATAAATATAATAGGTCAAATACAAATTTATCAAATAGATTTCAACTATTCTATACTTCTTTCAAAAGAAATACTGTCCTGTTATGAATGTTAACTAAACACTTTATTATAATATATGGAATGCTAAAAATGTACACAAAATCTTTCCTGAGACAAGGCACAATATCAACACGATTAATCTGCATATGTATCTATTCAAGATAAGAAGCATTAGTTTCCAAAAGGTAAATTATGGCCTTATCAGCTATGTCTCTTAATGCAAATACCAACAATCAACTACAGAACCAGGTCAGAGGCTATATGAATCTGTTTCTGCAAACATGAAAGAAGGAAGAAGAAATCATCAACATTGTTATAAAAGCTGTATTATAACTTGTTCAACTAAAGATGAATGCTATGAAGGCTTCAAAATGGTTCTTAAATATCAATGAATATTCTGAATAAATATGAAGTTACTAAGTATTTTATCACTAACATTTATTGAATACTCAAATAGGTACTGCATACTTTATAAGCATTATCTCTAATTCTCAACATTTTATTTTTCAAGCTGAACAGTAGGTACACAATTTCCACCATATTATTCTTTATTCAGATATCAGAAATATCTATTATACTTTTCTTTAAAAAAAAAAAAAAAGTGAAAAAGTAAAGCTCCAAAATGGTAAACTACTTAGCTTGCCCACATTACCTAGCTAGCACAGGTAAACTGGAACTTAGGTCTACTGTATTATGAATTCTAAGCACTTCCTAGTTCAAAGCTCTGCCCCTCAGAAACAATATTCACAGTAATGACTACAGACACTTCATTCACAAACCACTTTCCATGAAAAGATATATGTA
>SJYA01003261.1:46300-67860 GCA_006410615.1 Neotragus moschatus
TCATCAAGGGACTTCCTATATCCAAAGCACTTTGAAAGCTTGTTAAAATTGTAGTCTTGCATCCCACCCCAGACTTACACAATCTGAATCTCTGACGATAGGCTCCTAAATCTGCATACAAAGCAAACAGTGACTCTTAAACACAGTAAATTTTGGAAACAAAAAGATTCCTAGAAATGCAGGGACCAAGACTAAATTTCAACCTATCTAAATGGCAAACTATAGCAAATTCAGAATGGGTGAAATCATGTAACATACCTATACACCCACACACAGCAACCACTGGAATATGAACAACAAAAGCTTGTATTTAGCAACTAGCTTTATTTAATCTTAATTTTAAGCATCTCTTGTGAACACTGACCATTTCCCATGAGCTGATTGATATCACAAAGGTTTTCCTTATGTTTGATCTACATCTGTTTGAAACTATTCCTATTGTAACCTTTTCTATGACGTTCTCTCCATTTACTCCTACATTAGTTAAAAGTACCATATAGACATTTACTATGGAACCAAATATCTAGATAATTCAACTATTCTTCTAATGCTTTCACTTCTCCTTCATAAACAACATTCCAGTTGACTAATCCCAGTAGATTCTGGTGATTATTTCATCCAAAGATCCTATCTGAGGCAAACTCAAAGGCATGGAGAGGAATTTATACTACTAGAAGCCTTCAAAGAAGCAAGGAAAGCATTTCCTGTTCTGAAAAACAGCACATGAACCCCTAAAAGTCTGTTGACAGAGAAATGGAAAATATCATACTGAATATATCCCTAACATATCAACTCCTAAGGCATACATTTACTAAAAGCTTTCAAAATGAGACATTAAGAGCTTTGAGAATTTCCTAAGGTTAATAAATCAGAATCATTTCCCCAAAGAAAGCCAGAACAGACTTTCCCATCTTTAAAACAGAGAGGAGAACAGTAGGGGAAAAAAAAGTTTGGCAGGAGCTCCTAAAAGGATTTAAGAAAGGAGCATAATTTCAGGGTGTGGGGACAAGTCCTTCATTTTATTTTAAACCATGATACATTTTAATCCTGGATCACTCAGAAGTCCAGGCCAGCTGAAACTGGAATTTATTAAAACCAAGAAGATTATATACCCACCTGCAGCTCACACCAAGCAACCTCAACCCATGTCTCAGTGTCCAGTCCTTTATATACTGTTTTAAATGCTCCTCTTCCCAGTTCTATGTCAAATTTCAGGAACCTGCCACTAGGAGAAGTAGCTACAGCCTTCATTTCTGCTTCTTCTTCCATCTCCTTTTCATTTTTCTCCTTGAAATAATCTTTTGAGGATTCTGACGTTCCCTTTGAACATTGCTCATATTTAACTTCTTGTCCTCCTCTTAGCACATTTGTAGGAAGCTTTTCTACTCTTGGAATATTTGTTGCAGTCTTTATTCTCTCATCTTTGGAGGAAGATTCAGCAACTTTGTCATCTTCTGTCATCTCAACACTCTTTCGAAAGAATCTTCTCTTTTCTATAGTTTCTCCAGAAGCAGAGAAAGTACTGCTTTTCTCCTTTAGTCTAGCTTCCACTGTCAAAGTTGCTGCAGCCTGAGGAACTCTGTTTTCCAATGAAACTCCATCAGGTTTCTCAGAATCTTCTGTGCTAGCTGGCTCCCCTGAATCAGTAGCCATTGTAATTTAGGTTGGCACTAAACTTTTTCCTGTTCCACTCTTCAGTTCAGTTGCATCTCAGGTATCAGAATTATCAGGATGGACTTCCTTTTATATGGTCATATGTATCCATAGCAACCTGAAGGGGGGGGGGAAAGGATATATTAAAATCACCCCACAAAGGAAATCATTAAGGAGAAAAGTCACCTGACTGTTTAATCCCTTTTTTCTTAATAAGAAGTTTGTTCTTTTTCTGCCCAGTCTTAGCAACCAGCAGGCTCCAGGGACTATATCTTATCTTGTTTACCATTGCAGTCTTCAGTGCCTAGCAGACTACTTGGCACACAGCTCAACAAGTCTTCATACTGCATGAACATTGTTTATAAACCAAGTTCTCAGTCCCTTCTATGAATCTATCATATTTAAAGCAAGTAACCAAACCCTGAATTTGCTTAGCTACAAGGTAGTACACAAAATAGGCTTCTCTGGTGGCTCAGATGGCAAAGAAATCTGCCTACAATGCAGGAGACCATGGTTCAATCCCTGGGTCGGGAAGACCTCCTGGAGAAGGGAAATGGCAACCCACTCCAGAATTCTTGCCTGGAGAATTCCATGGACAGAGCAGCCTGGTGGGCTACAGTCATGTGGTCACAAAGAGTCGGACATAGCTAAACATGCACACATATAATACACACAATAAGCAAAAATACCACATAATTTCTCAGTAAGTGGTTTTTTTCTAAAATTCTGGAACTAATCCATAGATTTTTTTTTATTGTGGCAAAATTTAATCATTGTTAAGTATACAATTCAGTGGCATTAAATACTCTGACAATGCTGTGCAGTCATCACTATTATCCATTTCCAAAACTTTTCCAATCTTCCAAACTCAAATCTATTAAAACAATAACTCCTCATCATCCCAGACCCTGGTAGTCTCTATTCTATTTTAGGTCCTTGTGAATTTGTTTATTCTAGGCAATTCATGTAAGGACTCATATAATATTTGTCCTTTTGTGTCTGGCTTATTTCACTTGACATAATATTCTCAAGTTTCATTTATATATATATATATTAAATATAGCATGTATCAGGATTTCATTCTTTTTTAAGGCTGAATAATAATAGTCCATTGTACATATATAACACATTTTGTTTATCCATTCTTCTAGTCAGTGGATTGTTTTCACCTTCTAACTATTGTGAATAATGCTACCATGAATATCCAACAGTAGTTTTGAATAATGCAAGTATTATACTTGTTTATTGAGTTTGCCTTCATATTTCAATAGATTTTAACTACTATCAAATATTAACACATACTATTAAAAATGGCAAGAAAGACTTAAAATATGTATCCTCTTGAACCAGCAATTCCATTCATAGGAACTTGTCATAGAAAATAGTCAAGAATCTGTGCAGATTTAACTGTAAAGACATTCATCATAGCACTTATAATTTGGCAAAACTATAATTAAATATAAGCATAATAGGGGTTTAATTATTTCAAAATGAGATAGGATACAGCATTTTAAAAACACTGTAGTAGTGAGATGAAAAGACATTTCCCATATGTTATATGGTTAAATGAAAAAAGATATATATACAACAAACTTTCATTATGCACACACACACATACACATGATGTTAACTCTAAATGGTGGAATTATTGACTTTTTTTCCTTTCTGCTTTTCTGTATTTTCTAACATTTTCCACAAAGAATATGTGGAAATATATGGAACATATAAGGGAAAACTGTTTAAAAGGTTTTTCAAATGAATTTTCAAGCCAATAAGAAAATTCTTTCCTTCTCACTACAAACATACATCACAAAGTTAAGCATGTATATCTGTTATGATATTATATAGCCTAGAAGGCAGAATTTGTCTTGTTAAACCAAAAATATACAATAACAAATTTGAAAAACTGAAGAAAAACAACTCTAAACTAAAACAAACAAAATTGGGTGAAATATACTAAACTGTTCTATACATTCAACACAATTCCTATCAAAATTCCAGCTGGTTTCTTTGAAGAAATTAACAAGCTGATCCTAAAAGTCATATGAAACTTCAAGGGTACCAGAATAGGTAAGTTCAAGCAAACCTGAAAAAGAACAGAGCTAGTGGACTCAACCTTTCCAATTTTAAAACCTACTATAAAGCTACAGTATTAAGACAGTGTGGTACTGGCATAAGGATAGATGGATAGATAGATGGAATAAAAATACAGAGTCCAGAAATAGACACATATATTTGTGGTCGACTGATTTCCAACAAGGGTGCCAAGACAATTCAATGGGAAAGAACTCTCTGTTCAACAGATGGTGCTAGGACAACTGGATGTCTACATACACAGGAATGAAGTTGGACTTTGGGACTCCAGGTTAAGTATGCTTCCTGGAAAAGATGCCTGAACTGAGTCTCAAAGAAAATTAGCTCATCCAAGCAGAGAGAAGATGACAAGCAAAGTCATGAAACAGCAGAACAAGTATATAAACAATTCACTAGCAATACTAGACCTGGTGGCTCAGACAGTAAAGAATCCATCTGCAACGCGGGAGACCTGGGTTTGATCCCTGGGTTGGGAAGATCCCCTGGAAGAGATGGCATGGCAATCCACTCCAGTATTCCTGCCTGGAGAATCCCCATGGACAAAGGAGCCTGGCAGGCTACACTCCATGGGGTCACAAAGAGTCGGACTCGACTGAACGACAAAGCACAGCAGTACTAGAAGCAAGAAGATGAGGACAAAGAGATAGTCACCAAGGATTTCTAGGATATACAATGTAAAACAAGATCAGTTAGAGAGCTACTGTAATAATCCAGGGAAGAGTTGCTGAAGTTTGAGTGAAAATAGTGTCAAGAGGCAAGATATATTAACGAAGTACTAAATACAAGATTTACTATCTGAATGAATATGATTGTGAAGGAACAGGAAGAGTCTACGTTAACTCCTAAAAATTTGCCTATCAGATGACACAACTAGGACAGAGCTAAGAAAGTAATAGCTCATGATGTGTTATATGAGGTTACACTGCGAAATCAATAGATTTTGAAAGTCAGTAAGACTAGTATTACCTGCAAGTGGGAAAAGGTAACTAACAATGCCTCATTTAGGTAGAGATATTTTTAACTTATTTTTAGACTTGGAAAAAGACTTGCAAGAATAAACAAAGAATCTAGTATACCCTTCACTCACATCCCCAAATGTTAACATTTTAGATTGAACATTCTTAAGAATAACTCTACCCACTTCACCTAACTAAAGGTAACTTATTTAGAAACCTCAAAAGCAAAGATCCATAAGTAAGACAAAAGGACTGCTGCTGCTGCTGCTAAGCAGACAGAAACAGGTAAAAAAAAAAAAATCAAAGAATTTAAGTTGGAAAAGCCTTCAAGATTTTATAACAGCAATACCTCTTTTTTAAAAAAATATGAAATCTTACTCAGAACCCTAATATAAAAATAGAGGGGCAAGTAGTGCTGCCCTGGTATAATAACTATAGTTATAATGTCTGGTCACCTGGTTTCCCAAACCATGGAATAAGAAGCAGCAAAGAGAGATGAGGAAATGAGTGTTCCTTTAGTCTTAAAAACCAACCCCCAAGACAAAAAATATTACTAAAATCAGAGAACACTTTATAAGCATGGAAAGATTAATTCATCAGGACAATGTAACAATTACAAACATATACACATCTAACAACAGAAGCCCAAAATATATTAAATAAAAACTGACAAAACCGAGGAGAGAAATAATTCGGTAGTTATAGTAGGAGATTTTAATACCCTATTCTCACTGCTGGGGAGATAAACTAGACATAAAATAAGCGTGAATCTGGAAAACTTGACCAATACTATCAATCAACTTGAACTAACTGCCATCTATAGAACATTCTACCCAGCAAGAACAAAATACACATTCTTTTCAAGTACACATGGAAAAATCTCCAGAACAGATCATGTACTATGCAATAAATCTCAAAAAATTTAAAAGAACTGAAACCAAAGTATACTCTCCTATCACAAAAGAATTAAATTAGAAATGAACAGAATGAGTGTATATAGATCAGTGGAATAAAATTGAGAGTCTGATCAACTGATTTTCAATGGAGGTCAAAACAATTCAATGGGAAAAGAGTCTTTCAAAAAATGTATTGGGACAACTGGATATCCACATACAAAAGAATCAAGTTGGACTCTTACCTCACACCATACAAGAAATGAACTCAAAGTGGAACATGGACCTAAATGTAAGAGCTAAAAGTACAAAACTCTCAGAAGAAAACATTAAATTCTAGGGACTCTGGGTTATGCAATAAAATCATGAAATCATATTGTACCGAGGTACAAGTGATAAAAGAAATACAAGTGATAAAAGAAAATTGAGAAGGTGGACCTTATCAAAATTTAAAACTTTTGTGCTTCAAAGGATGCCATCAAGAAAGTGAAAAGGCTGGGAGAAAATATGTGCAAATCATATATCTGATAAGGTATTCATAATATACAAAGAATTCTGACAACTCAATAATGAAAAGATAAATAATCCAATGGGCTAAAGATTAGAATAGGCCTTTCTCTAAAGAAGATACATTAATATAAATGGCCAATAAACACATGAAAAGATGTTCCACATAGTTACTCATTAGAGAAATACAAATAAAAATCACAATCAAATACTATTCCATACCCATAATGATTACAATAAAAAAGACAAGACAGTAACAAGTGTCGGTAAGGATATAGAGAAAATAGACCCCTAATACACTGCTGGTGGGTATGTACAATGGAACAGAGTCTGGCAGTTCTTCAACAAGTTAAACATAGAGTTACTATATGAATACTGTCTACCCAAGAGAAATGAAAATTTATGTCCACATAAAAACTTATACACAAGTGTTCACAGCAGCACTACTCACAATAGCTGAAAGGTAGAAACAATCTAAATCTCTAACAATAGCTGGATAAACAAAAATGTATTATATTAATGAAATGCAATATTATTCGGCAATAAAAAGAAAGGAGATATTGATACATGCAACAGTAAGGATGAACCTTGATAATATTATGTTAGGTGAATGAAGCCAGAGGAAAGACCACATACTGCATGGTTACATTTATTTATATGCAGTGTCTAGAAAATGCAAATCTACAGAGATAGAAAATAGATTACTTGCTGCCTTAGGAACTGGACTGATTGCAAACTAGCACAAGAAAACTTTCGCGGGTGATGAAAATGTTCTAAAATTAGATTGCAATCAAGGTTATACAACTGGATAAATTAGCTAAAAGCCACTGATACTTATACTGGTGAATTTTATGATATATAAATTATATCTCAATAAAATATGTCCTTTAAGAATCTTGAAATATTGTGACTAAAATCAAAGCCATCATAATAACAAATATACCTTTTTATTTTATACCTCCCCCACCCCATTCTAACCACTCTCCTCATCTTCTGCATGGCCTCTTGGATTAAGAATCATTGGTCTGAAGGGAAAAGACCTGATAACAATAAAATGTAATAGCTGGTGGCCTGAGGGTAAACAATGAATAAGAAAAACAAACTTTTAAAAAACAGGTAAAGAACTTCACTAAGCAGAGTATATCTGTGGCCTTTTCATCATGTATCCAATAGCTACTTAACCATAAAATAGAGTTTCAGAATTCAGGCTTCAGAGTAGGAGAAACCTGGAATCAATCATGGTTCTGCCTCTCACTCCTCAGAGACTTGGGGCAAATTACTTAACCTCGTTCATTTTTTATTTCATTTGTAAAATCTCACAGGACTATCATGAAAATGAAATATACATGTAAAGTACTTAACACGGTGCCCAGCACAATATAATAATAAATGAAAGCTTTTATTTCCTACTTCTTAATAACCCCTAGGGGCAGCACTATACTAAAGCACAACTCAACAATACTCAAGAAACATAAAATGATTTTTCAGATGACTAGTAAAGCTGAAAAGTATATAATATGTTCTTTTAAACCTTTCCAGTAAGAAACCATGGTGGCATTGATAAAGGGATACTATCAGGATAATATCTCTTCTACACTCAGCAGTGCAGAAACATAGCTCAATGACAAGGGATCGAAAATCAGGCCTCAAACTTGAAGTTTCTTTACCGAGTACAACAGCTACGTATCATAACCTACATGTGACCAGTTTTTTTCCTTCATATAATGATAACACATTTATTCAGGCCCTAGGAATATGTATAAAGACAATCACAAAAGCACTTCTTTTTTTAATTTAAATTTATTTATTTTAATTGGAGGCTAATTACTTTACAATATTGTATTGGTTTTGCCATATATCAACATGAATCCGCCACGGGTATAGAGAAAGCCTCTATAGGGAAAATCTCACAAATCTGTGTCCCATATCTAATCCTTCAATATATTTGATATGCAAGCTTGGAGCATTTCAGTTAAAAGCTCAAGATGATTTACCCCCATAAGCACATCATGGTTGTATCCATGGGAAATCCAGCATACAATCAGTACTTAGTCAATCAGTGACTCAATAATTTCTTCAACTTTTGGAACCAGCAGCTGTAAGACTGAAACTGTAAATAGTCAGAAATGTGACTTCCCTGGTGGTCCAGTGGTTACATGTCCTCTTTGCAATACAGGGGACATGGGTTTGATCCCTGGTTGGGGAACTAAGATTCCACATGTTGCAGAGCAATTAAGCCTGCACACCACAACTACTAATCCAATGTCCCACAACTGGAGAGTCTGCGCACAGCAATGAAAAGATCCTGCATGAGGCTACAAAGATCCTGCATGCCGCAACTAAGACCCAACACAGCCAAAGAAATTAACAAATATATTTTTTAAAATAAGGAATCAGAATTATATAATAAAATTTTCCACTGACAATTCTCTCTCTCATACACGTGTGTTCATACCAATAAACACTCTAAGTGCCAAGCACTGGGTTAGGGTTTGCAGATAAAATAACAAAAGGCAGTCTTTGTCCTCAAGGAGCCTATAGTTTTACAATCTTAAAATATACCACTGTTGACTTCTAGTTCAAGACAATGAACTGAACACCTATATCTCTTGTACTTTCCAAGACTCTGAAAAAGTGATGGTAAGAGTACAGAAGTAAAATTACAAGTTAAGGACAGGAATGGAAAATGGCATAGCAAATACAAGATTTCAACAATTTATGACAGAAAGCAGACAAGAAAGAACTGGCTGATAATACAAATCAAAGGAATGCTACAACCTAAAATATGAAATAGAAAGAGTTCCAACCCAGGAGGAAGCAGACTTACAGGGCAAAACCCCAGAGGGGTTCCACACTCAAAGAAGACTGATCCTAAAGAGGGCTAAAATGAGAACAGGCTAAACACATGGATTAACTGAAGCTCTGAATTATGACAGTGATGAACTCTCCCTCCAAAATAAATTCCTGCATACACAACACCAAATTCAACAAATTAGGAAGAATGAACAACAGCAAGGAAGAATAAGAGCACCCTAGTACAAAGCCCTCTGCCCTCTGGCATTTGGGCCCTCCACGTGTAAAAGCCAGCTGCCCACACACTCCCCCAAAACCAGTTGACATCCCTACCTAGAAACACAGAGCTCCCAGTCAGCCCTTCTACTAGTTCATTATTTAATACAAACAGAATCAGGAAGCAGCCATTTGAAGAAAACGTATAACACAAGAGAGAAAGAACAAGAGAAAATGTCCTTGGAAGAGCTGAAATAATTCAAGAAATCATTTTAAATTTAATTTTTAAGATATAATCATAAGGTTCAAAAATCAAAGAAAGAGGTATATAATGAACAGGTTCACTCTCAAATCTGTTTCCTATCCATTCAATTCCCCCCAACTCTCTCCACAAATAACCACTCATTAGATTTTTCTGTAGCTCTCCAAAGTTTCTTAGGGCAAATAAGCAAATATATGTTCTCTCTCCTTTTCTACATGAAAAGTAGCAATAGTATATATCAAGCATTTTTTATAGTCAGAATAATTTAAAATACTTTTTTCCTGGTCAGTACACAGAGGTTCCTTCTTATTTTTATATCTATATAGTAATAGTATTTGATTATTTGCTATGACAGACAAAATTGCATATTTCATTTCACATATATGTATGTGTGTGTGTATATACACGTGTGTATTGTGTGTGAATGTAAATTCCCTGAAGTGGGATTGCTGGCTCAAAGGAAATTTGCACATTTACCTTTTATTGAAATACACTAATATATCAGTAAGAGTACACATGTGTATCTTTATATAATGCTGCCAAACTGTCTGCCACAAGCATTGTACTAAACTCCCACCAGCAATGTGTGAAAGTGTCTTTTACCCCAGAGCCTTGACAGCAACAACAAAAAAAGGTGCTATCAAACATTTTGATTTTTAACACTCTGAAAGGTTTTAAAAAGGAATCAGTGTGGTTTCAATTAGCATTTATCTCATGAGTGAGGTTAAGCATCTTTCACATAAACAATAATTACAGTCAGGAATAAACCAAGAATAGCTATTATCATTGCTAACACTTAAGGAAATAAAACGTGTCATACAAATACTGGAAAGTAAGAGACAAAACTCAAAACTTGCAGATAATATGATTATCTATCTAGAAAATTTAAGCAAATTCAACTAAAAAAAATATGATAGGAACTAACATCAAAGGTCAGCAGAAGCATTAAATACAAAATCAAAAAATAAATCAATACCTTTGATATACATCAGCAATAATCAATTAGAAAATATAATTCAAAAAACAACTATCCTAAGGTAAGGGCTCAGGGGAAGATGGCACCAGGAGAGGGCAGGAAGGGTGTCCTGAAAGAAAGGCAGGTCATTGCTATTACTATACACACACACACACACACACACACACACATTCGTAAGAGCAACAGAGCTATAAAATATTAATCTAGGAATAAACTCAAAAAGAAATATGAAACACCTATATAAAGAAGACTAAAATTTTACTGAAGTACATAAGATACACCTTTCTTTGTTTGAAAGACCCAATATTAGCATCTTCAAAAACCCTCCTCTGAGACTATTCCAAAGTCAATGTAAGTCCAACAGAAATCCCTAAGAGATGTTTTTGTCCCAAACTGACAAACTGATTTGAAAAGAGTACAAGGAAAGCCAAGAAAATCTTGAAGAAGAACAATGAGAGCTTGCCTTACCAAATAATACTTATAGCTATAGTAAGTTAAACAATGTACTTTCATCACAGAAATACACAACTGGACTAATGGAGAACAATCAGTAGAGAAACAGACACATGTATGTACAGCAAGGTACTCCATGGTAAAGATGGATTTCAAATTTATGAGGAATAGATAGCATAATAAATGATGTCAGAATAACTAGGTATCCATTTAGGGGGAAGAGGCTAAAGCCCACTTAAAACCAGTCACAAAAATAAATTTCAGATAGAGCTAAACATAAAAAAAACTATGTAGCTGTTAAAAAATATGGCAGAATATATTTCTAACCTGAAGAAAGCCTTTCTTAAAAAGATAAAAACAGGAAGACCATTAATAACAATGACAAAAAAACACATTTGGCCATTTGACCATGAACTAGGTTAAAAGATAAGCAACAGACTGGGACTGGAAGCAAACATCTGCAACATGCATAGCAAAGCATTAATACCCAGAATATATAAAGAACTAAAAAATCAGTAATAAGAAACATAAATAGACAATACATGCATGGCAGAGGGATGGCTCAAACTCCTTAGTAAGCAGGGAGATGCAAATTCAAACAATTCAATATCATTTTTTGTCTATCAGGTGAGAGAAAATTACATTATCTGTTACTATCACATTTTGAGTGTGTGAGAAATTTAGCACACCATGCACTGTTGACAAATAAACTGGAATAGCCTTTTCCTATGGCAAATTCCAAATATCTAGTGCATACTTGTCATCCAACAATTCCACTTCTTAGTACTTACATGACAAATATTCCTGTATGTGTACAAATATATATGTACAAGGATTTTTTTACTGAAGGGCTTTTTATTGTTTGTAACAGCAAAAAAACTGAAGAAAATTTACATATTCATCCATAAGAGAAAGGTGAAATAAAATAAAATTGTACTACGTAATAATATGTATCTGTTTAAAAACTGAGAAATGGTTATACAGATGTATAAAAAGTCTCCCACACATATATATACTGTTGAGAAAAGTAAGTTATACAACACATACATTACATCTATATATCATATATACATATGTTTTATATATATATACACACATATATAAAAACAAACAAAACTTTATGTTTCTAAATGTACTCATATATGTGTAAATGAATATAAAAAAAACTGGAAGGATATGCTCTAAACTGATTCTAGTGGTTAAAGAAGCATGTAATATGAAAAACTATGTCTCCTTTAAAAAGAACAAAGTCAACATACATATATTTACATGAAAGCCTTAACACATATTCTTTGGGAAAAAAATAAGTCATAAAATACATTGTTATTTGCATATGCACATACATATACATGTAAATACAGAGAAAAAGGACTGTACAAGTTCATGTTCAACTCTTAACAATGATTACCCACTGGGAGGGCAGGAAATTGGGTAAAGGAGGACTTGAAGGTTTTAATCTACCTCTGTATTACTTTAATTCATAAAAGCAGAACTGTCCATCAATAACCTATACCAAGCACCAGTTAAAGATATTATAATTTCTTAAAATAACTGAAGGAAGGACAAAACAAATTAGGTATGTACAACTTATATCCAAATAAATATTATCAGTTAACACTTACTGAATGCTTTGGACTAAGCACTCTAAGTCCTTTCATGCATTTTCTCATGTAATCATATGAATCTTGAGATAAAATTATCCCCATTTTACAAATGAAAAAACTAGGCTCAAAAAATTAAGTTAAACTTTCCTAAAATTACACAGCTAGTAAAAACCAAGGACAAAATTAAACCCAGGCAACTGACTCCCAAATCCACTCGTGTGTGTGTGTGTGTGTGTAAATCACTTCAAATATGTCTGACTTTTTGTGACACTATGAATCCTAGCACACCAGGCTCCTCTGTCCATGGGATTCTCCAGACAAGAATACTGGAGTGGGTTTGCCATGCCCTCCTCTGGGGTATCTTCCTGACCCAGAGATAGAATCCCCATCTCTTAAAGTCTTCTGCATTGTCAGGCAGGTTCTTTATCACTAGCGCCACCTGGCAAATCAATATAGGGCCACACATAATTTGGAGCCACATGTATACACTATATATAATCCTGAATTGCACAGATACATATATTAGATAACCACATCACAGCCCTTGGGAGTTTACAACTCTCTTCTTCCTCATTTCCATCTTCCAGTTTTGTTTGGCAAGGTCATTCCCTCAATTAAAGATGCTCATTTTATGTGAAAATATTTCTGGATCCACATTAGAAAAAGAATCTAAGTCATCTCCATCTTCCTTAAACAACCTCTATCTACCAATCACCTACCCTTAATCCCTAATTACCACTTTATTCAGCTTAATCCTTTATAATAGTGGTAGCCAAACTATATACAGCCCTCAGGCCAAACCTACCTCACCTCCCAGCCTGTTTCTGTGAAGCAGGTAAGTTGAGAAAGATTTTTACATTTTAAAATGGTTGAAAAACATCAAAAGAAAAATGGTATTTTGTGATAGGAAAATTATTCAAAATTCACATTTCAGTATTCATGAATAGTATTTATGAACACAGCCACTCTCATCATTTATATATATATCTATGACTGCTACACAGAAGAGCTGAGTGGTGGCAAAAGAGATTCCATGGCCCACAAAGCCTAAAATGCTATATTCACTATCTAGTCCTTTATGGAGAAAGTTTATCAAATCTCGCTTTACAGTTTTCAAAAGAAGTTCATCTATTTAACTCAATTACTCCTAACAACAACCCTGAGAGCTACTTGATATTTGCCTGAATTCTGAAAATTAAGAAGGCTCAAAGAAGTTTAGTGTCTTGCCTGTCACAGAGCTAGTAAGTAAAGGGAGAATTCTGGAACCCAAGTTTTCTAGCTTCAAATCCAACATAATTTTTACCACACTACCACTTTCAAAGAACCCAACCCCTTCTGATTAATAGATGAGTTTAGACATTTGGTGCTAAAATTTGCCAGATGGGGAAGGACAGGTAAAAGCTTTAAACTGGTCAGAAAACATGTCTCAATTGACTCCAAAAATAGATGAATAGGATACATTGCATTTTATATGTAGTTGTATAGTTTACAAAGTATATTGTTTCATTTAATTTGCAAAGAAATCCTGCTAAATAGGTAGTGCTTTTGTTTAGTAACAAATAAGGAAATATACAGACTTGCAAAAGATTATACTAAGGCAAGACCAGAATCCAGGCTGACCCCTACCCAAATGGCAGTTCTGACAGTTCTATTCAGGAACATTGTCTCTTCTCACAAGGAATGTACCTGTTGGGTTTTTTTCCCCCTTAGAAATAAAAAGCAGTTAACTTAAAAAAAAATAGCATTTAACTCACATATTCTAAAGAGAAAGAAACAAAAGCTTTATTTTAGAAAGGATAAACTAATAATTTAACAAAATAATACCAGAAGGGATGCTCTTAAGATCTGGATCTCTGTTCAAAGTCACCTTCTCAAAGAAGCCTTACAAAATAACCACGTGAGCCAGAGGCTCCCTACTACACTCCAACACTCTTTAAAATTTTTTCTTCTTAGCATTTCTTTTCTGAGATATTTGCTGACCATATGTTGCCCTCTACTGTAATGTAAGCTCAAAGATAGCGGGGCCATTGCCTGCTTTGCTTCCTGTTCATCCATCCTCAACACATCAATCCGGGCATACAGGAGGAACACAACAAATATTTGTTGAATGAATGGTAGAACCTACACGTACACTGGGTAAATCATATTCTGTAACTCACAGATTCAGAATAAGTTATCAATGTATTTGAAACATTCCTTAGCAAATGAAATACAAATCTTCAATAAGAGCTTTTTCTCTTGCCAGAAAGACACCATCAAAGACGAATTCAATGGAAATGCCACAACTGCCCAGCAGGACAAAAATTATTTTCTGGGTAGCAGTGGATATAATGAGCTGAACTAGCACCTTATAGATCTTAAGACTGATAAGCAGACTTTTCATTCTTGTATTAAAACACATCCTCTAATTTAAAAATTCTAATTACTGTCTCTATTTTAATTATACTTAACTAGAGGCTGAGATTTAACAATTGTGCTGTGCTAAATTTTAATTCTCATTTTTACAAGAAACCAAACTGAAATAATCTTACATTATCCCAATAATATATGATGAATGTAGCCCAAGCTACAAGTAAAAAGTCTCCACAAGGTACTAACTGTTAAATGTTTTCATCAAGAAGTTGGCTCACAACATAAGCTATACAACACACACACATAAATTACTTTTAGCATAAACCTAATATCAATTTCTGGTAATTAAAAACTAAACTTACTTTTTTCTCCAGTTTTAAGTAGAGATTTCACCCTACACAAACAATTTTAAAACCACAATAATATTCTTTACATAAAAAAATCACTTATGGGAAATTCCCTGGTGGTCCAGTGGTTAGAAATCCATGCTTTCATTGATGAATGTGAGGATTCAATTCCTAGACAGCGAACTGAGATCCCACAAGCCATGAGGTGTAGCCAAAAAAAAAAACCAAAAACAAAACAAAGGGGGTAAAATCGCTTATGTAACTTTAGCATAAGGATCGGAGAAGGCAATGGCACCCCACTCAAGTACTCTTGCCTGGAAGATCCCATGGAGGTAGGAGCCTGGTGGGCTGCTGTCTATGGGGTCGCACAGAGTCAGACACTACTGAGTGCCTTCACTTTCACTTTCATGCATTGGAGAAGGAAATGGCAACCCACTCCAGTGTTCTTGCCTGGAGAATCCCAGGGACAGGGGAGCCTGGTGGGCTGCCGTCTATGGGGTTGCACAGAGTTGGACATGACTGAAGCGACTTAGCAGCAGCAGCAGCATAAGGATCATCTAGTTTGCCATACTGAAGTTCCCTGATCATAAAAGTCTCATTGATTCACAGAGATTTAGAATAACCATACTTCAGCTCTTTCCTCCGCTGCCGCTAAGGTGCTCGGTTCTTCCGAGGAGGCTAAGGCCATTTTGGGGTGAGGCCCTCACTTCATCCGGCGACTAGCACCGCGCCCGGCAGCCCCCACCTAGCACTCGCCCGCACCATGGCCTCCGTCTCGGAGCTCGCTTGTATCTACTCTGCCCTCATTCTGCACGACGATGAGGTGACGGTCACGGAGGATAAGATCAATGCCCTCATTAAAGCAGCCGGTGTAAATGTTGAGCCTTTCTGGCCAGGTTTGTTTGCAAAAGCCTTGGCCAATGTCAACATCGGGAGCCTCATCTGCAATGTGGGGGCTGGTGGACCTGCCCCAGCTGCCGGTGCTGCACCAGCAGGAGGTCCTGCCCCCTCCACTGCTGCTGCCCCAGCTGAGGAGAAGAAAGTAGAAGCAAAGAAAGAAGAATCTGAAGAGTCTGATGATGACATGGGCTTTGGTCTTTCTGACTAAACCTCTTTAGTAACACATTCAATAAAAAGCTGAGCTGTTAAAAAAAAAATAGAATAACCATACTTCAAATATAAGACATGACCTTCAAAATGCATTTAAAAACATTTCTTCCCCACAACTACCAAGAGTGATTAAATATCACCACGAATAGCTTTATTTAACATACATGTATAGTACTATTATGTATTTTATAGTTTAAAAATCTTCAAGTTAATCCACATGCAGAAGAATGAAGTTGAACTCTTACCTCATACTAGATACAAAAATTAACTCAAAATGGATCAAAGACCTAAATATTAAAGCCAAAACCTACAAAACTCTTCAAAGAAAATATAAACCTTCATGATCTTGGATTTGACAGTGGTTTCTTAAAAATGACAACAAAAGTACAAGCAACAACAGAAAAAATAAACTGGAATTCATCAAATTTCAAAATTTTATGCACCAAAAAACACTATTAAGAAAGTAAAAAGAGATATACAGGCACACGAAAAGATGCTCAACATCAGGGAAATACAAATTAAAACCACAATGAGATATCACCTCACACCTGTCAGAATGGCTATTATCAAAAAGAAAACAAATAACAAGCATTGGTGAGGATGTGGGAAAAAAGGGAAACGTCATGCACTGTTGGTAGAACTGTAAACTATTTACAGCCACTATGGAAAACAATATGGAGATTTCTCATAAAATTAAAAATAGAAGTATCATACAGTCCAGCAATTCCATTTCTGGGTATTTATCCAAAGAAAACAAAAACACTAATTTTAACATATAATATGCACCACTATATTCATTATAGCATCATACAAAGTAGCCAAGATATGGAAGCAACCTAAGAGCCCATCAACAGATAAATGAATAAAGTAGATGAGGTATGTATATATACAGATAAATAGAAAGATAGATATAGATATACATACACACACACCACACACACAATGGAATATTACTCAGCCATGAAAATAATGAAATCTTGCCATTTCAACATGGATGGACCCAGAGGGTATCATGCTAAGTGAAATAATTCAGAGAAAAAAGCAAAACAAATGAACAAACATAACAGAAACAGAGTCACAGATACGGAAAACAAATAGGTGGTTGCCAGAGGGGAGAAGGTTGTGGGGAGTGGAGAAATAGGTGAGAATGATTAAGAAGTATAAACTCCCAGTTGCAAAATAAATGAGTCACATGTATGAAATGTACAGTGTTGGGGATATAATCGATAATTATGTAATATCTTTGTATGGTGACAGATGAACTAGACTTAATCTTGGTGATCACATTGCAATATATAGAAATGTTGAATCACTATGTTGTGAACCAGGAACTAACATAGTGTTGTAGGCAAATTATACTTCAAACACAAGCAACCAAACTCATAGAAATAGAGATCAGATTTGTGGCTACCAGAGGTGATGGTAGGTGAAAGGGGAATTAGCTGAAGGTAGTCAAAAAGTACAAATTTCCAGTTATAAGATAAATAAGCACTAGGGCTATAATCTGCCTGCAATGCAGGAGACCTGGGTTCGATTCCTAAGTCAGGAAGACCCCCTGGAGAATACACTCCAGTATTCTTGCCTAGAGAATCCCATGGGCAGAGGAACCCGGTAGGTTCCCAGTCCATGGGGTCGCAAGAATCGGATATGACTTAGTGACTAAACCACCACCACCAGGGATATAGTATTTAACAAGATATAAATAATTAGTACTGTTGTATGTCACACATGAAATTTTTTGGTTTGTTTTTTGGCTATGCCATGCAGCATGTGGGATCTTAATTCCCCAACCAGGGATTGAACCCGTACCCCATGCATTAAGAGCATGGAGTTATCATAAGAGACTACTATCAGCAATTATATGCCAATAAATTGGACAACGTGGAAGAAATGGACAAATTCTTAGACAAGTACAACTTTCCAAAACTGAACCAGGAAGAAAAAAAAAAAAACATTTGTTAACTTTTCATTGACTTTTTCTCACCAGATTTTAGCTAATTTTTCTTTACTGATGTATACCCCTTGCATAGCATTGTACACAAAACATAGAATGTACTCAATAAAAGTGTTAAATTAAAAAAAAAAAAGGAAAAAAAAAAGAGCATGGAGTTTTAACCACTGGACCTCCAGGGAAGTCCCTATAAAAGTTGTTAAGAGAATAAACCCTAAGAGTTCTCATCACGAGGAAAAAATATTTTTTTCTATTTCTTTAACATTGTATCTGTATGAGATGATAGGTGTGCACCACCTGATGCAAAGAGTTGACTCATTTGAAAATTGAAAAGACCCTGATGCTGGGAAAGATTGAGGGCAGGAGGAGAAGGAGATGACAGAGGATGAGATGGTTGGATGGCATCATCAACTCAATGGACATGGGTTGGGTGGTCTCCGGGAGTTGGTGATGGACAGGGAGGCCTGGCGTGCTGCAGTTCATGGGGTTGCAAAGAGCAGGACATTACTGAATGACTGAACTGAACTGAAACATACTATAGCAATCATTTCATGATGTCTATAAGTCAAATCATTATTTTATCTCAATAAAATAAACTGGAAAATAGATAAGTAAAAAGACAACTCACAGAGTGGAAAAAAATTTGCAATCATATATCTGATCAGGCTCTAGTATATATTTTTAAAAACTATATTTTTTAAAAACTCTTACAACTCAACAATAAAAAGATAACCAAATGTAAAAATGAGCAAGGACTTAGACATTTCTTAAAAGAAGAAATTTGAATAGACAAGAGTACATGAAAAGATGCTCCACAGCACTACTTATTAGTAAAATGGGAATCAAAACCACAATGAGATATCACAACACACCCACTAGATGGCCATAAAACACACACATACACACACACACACACACAAACACAAAATCCAAATGTAACAAATGCTGGGGAAGATGTAAAAAAAATAGAACTCTTATACATTGGAGGTGTAAATGGTGGAAAACATTTTGATGGTTCCTTCCTTAACAAATTAAACAGAATTACCATATAACCCTGTACATATCCAAAAGAAGTGAAAGCAGGTGTTCAAACAAAAACTTGTACACAAATATTCATACCATCATTGTTCACAAAAGCCAAAAGAGAAAGATGCCAAATGTCCATTTTGAATAAACAAAATGTAGTATATCCACAAAATGGAATATTATTCAACCATAAAAAAAATGAAGTACTGATACATCCCACAATGTGAGTGAATCTCAAAGATATACAAAGTGAAAGAATCCAGACACAAAAGGTTATATATGATTCCACTTATATGAAATATCCAGAATAAACAAATCCATAAAGACAGGAAATTAGTGGTGACCAAGGACTGGGGGAAAAGAGGAATGGGGAGTGAATACCTAATGAACATAGGCTTTCTTTTTGGGGTGATGAAAATGTTTTGGAACTATATATGCAACATTATTGGAGAAGGCAATGGCACCCTATTCCAGTACTCTTGCCTGGAAAATCCCATGGATGGAGGAGCCTGGTAGGCTGCAGTTCATGGGGTCGCTAAGAGTCAGACACGACTAAGCAACTTCACTTTCACTTTTCACTTTCATGCATTGGAGAAGGAAATGGCAACCCACTCCAGTGTTCTTGCCTGGAGAATCCCAGGGATGGAGCCTGGTGGGCTGCCATCTATGGAGTCGCACAGAGTCGGACACGACTGAAGTGACTTAGCAGCAGCAGCATGCAACATTATTAAGGTATTTAATGCAATTAAGAATTGTACACTCCAAAACAGTAAATTTTATGTTATATGAATTTTATCACAATAGAAAGTTATAAGGTTAAAACACAGAAAATTTCATTTCTATTTTCTAAAAAGTTCACGAAAAATAATAACATATTTCTTGAAGAAAGGGGCAATAAAGGTATACTTTTGCAGTAAGTTAATCTNTGCAACATTATTAAGGTATTTAATGCAATTAAGAATTGTACACTCCAAAACAGTAAATTTTATGTTATATGAATTTTATCACAATAGAAAGTTATAAGGTTAAAACACAGAAAATTTCATTTCTATTTTCTAAAAAGTTCACGAAAAATAATAACATATTTCTTGAAGAAAGGGGCAATAAAGGTATACTTTTGCAGTAAGTTAATCTCAACATTTTTCAAACCAAATATCTCATAACAAGCTCTACCAAAACAATTAAAACTGACATTGGGACTTCCCTGGTGGCAAAGTGGATGGTGATCTGCTGGCCAGTGCAGGGGACACAGGTTTGATCCCTGGTCCAGGAAGATTCCACATGCCACAGAGCAACTAATCCCGTGTGCCACAACTACAGAACCCGCATGCTACAACTACTGAAGCCCGAGCACCTAGAGCCAGTGCCCCACAATGAGAAGCCACCACAATGAGAAGCCCTTGCACTGCAAGGTAGAGTAGCCCCTGCTCACTGCAACTAGAGAAAGCAAGGAAGACCCAGCACAGCCAAAAAATAAAACAAATAAATAAAAATTTTAAAAACGGGCATCAAATTCTACTTTGAAGCTTTGGGAATTTCTGTATGAATGTCTTTACAGATTTTCTTTACAGTCATCAAATATCTCCTAAAATTATCATAAACTTTATGATCTCAAACAAAAATGGAAAAGACCCACCCCTCTGAAAGTATTCTGGTTTTTAGCCAAGAGACATAATCAAGTATATCTGCAAACAGAGTTGGTCTACTCATACTAACATGAGAGAGTGAGGAAGGAAGGGATTTTTCTTACACACTACCCCTCCTCCCACACACAAACACACACACAAAAATTTAGGCATTACCTTATTTTTAAGTAAATTATTGGACTAGAAATTTAATAGTAATATAACAGTTCTCATCTTTACTTCTGACTACTTTGATTCTGTGCAACCACTGGCTTTATCACTTCCTGGCTAAGTGACAGACACCTAAATGAAAGGAAGTTCCCCTAGGGAAGAAAGGTAAAGTCCACATTACAAAAATTTAACTCCTAAAACACTACATCAATGAATGTAGACTTGTGATACGGGGATCAGCATTGGCCTAGAAGTTAGAACTCCAGGACTGACCACTTACTTACTAGGGTGAGTCTTATTTTTCTGAGCCTTGTTTTCTTTCTCAGGTATGAAAACGAAAATAACTTTCCTGCCTGCTTCCCAAAAGAAGTACAGTAATAAAAATATGTATAAGGTGTGATAGGACCACTAAAGAGGGGCACCTAACCTAGCCTGATGGAGGATGCTGGGAAAAGGAAAAATGGGGGAACAGGAAAGGCTTTCATGAATAATGACAGAGGTCAGTATAAAAAGAATGAATTAAAATTTAAAATTTAATGGGAGAGAGAGAGAGAATTCCAGATTTGGGGGG
>SJYA01003261.1:68220-83165 GCA_006410615.1 Neotragus moschatus
TTGGGGGGGGGGGGGCAGGGGGTGGGATCAGAAGCAAAGCCAGAGAGATGAACACCACAAATCTGCTTATGCTATTCACTCCTTGGTAAATAGTCAAAGGCTTCTAACTCTGCAGGGTAGTCCTACACTCCAGCCTCAACCTGAGATTCCAGCCTTATCTCATTCCATTCTCCAAATATACCATGCTTACACTCTCCTGCCTCAATACTTGAATGTTCTTCCAATCCAGGAACATCTAATTTGAAACTGGGAGACCAGCTTGCCTGCTAGAGTTGGTGCAACATTTGCAGATATTCATGGTGCTTTTATACTTTTATTCTACTTCTTAGTATACTAAGTATTCATTTAATCAAAGAGAAGATGAACGAAGTATTAACTTTTTAAACTCTGGGTAGCCAAAACAAGGATTACACTCTTTCCAACATCAAAGCAGAATAAAAGAAAAAAGGCATGGGAAAATTCTCAAATTTGCAACATTTCCAAGATAAATGAATATGTCATTAAAGTTTGTAAAAAGTAAGCATGAAAAGTTAGAAACCCATAAACTATTAATCTTGACCCAGAACAGAATGAGACCATCACAAGACATCCTTACCAGAAGATATGAATTTAGAGAACAGCATGTCCAAGTAATCTGCAGTGATTTAAACTCACGCCAAAAAGTGTCAATTTTCAAACAAAGTAAATTCAGATTAATGGAAAAAATCACATATAATAATTTCAGCATTCAAAATCGGTATTTTAGCTATCCTTTAATGCAAGGTATCTTTCCTTTGGAATGATGACATCAACCCAAACGATAGAGACTGTCTAGAAGACATCTACTGCTTTGTTGTCATATATGGAGACCTCTTTAAAAGTTCTCTTGGTATTTCAATTTACTACAGATGAAAAACAGGTAACAATGCCTCCCCAAATTGAGTGCAATCATCACTATACAGAAGATTTCCACAACTTAAAGGCTATTTATCAAAAAATTGCTTCAGTCCACAGTAACTCTTAAGAAGTAATAGCCATACCACTTGCATCTGTTTTGAGGGTTCAATCTCATTTTAACAAAGTCTATCAACTCTGAAGATAGGGAGATACACACGTGCAGGATATCCACCCAAAACACACTACATAAATGTTTCACCATTCTTAACTAGACAAACAAAACCTCGTACAGTACAGTACACCACTTTCATACTAACCTCACCATACCATCTCCTTCCCATCCGATAAGTCACAGAACACACCGTTCCCAAACAACACCTCTCAATCTCCTTGAACTTAACCCATTAACACAACCAGCCAGCAGCACTCTTCACAAGGATACAGTCCTATCGACCTTCACACATCAACTGAATCTCTAAATTAAATTCACTTTCCCTCATACACTGAAACTCAACTTCCAAAACCCGACGCGATCCTCGCTTTCAGTAGCTCCAATCTCACTTAAATGATCACTCAGTTTTTTGTCAACCGTCACCCGGTCCCCTCACGTAACCTCCTCACCTTACCCCTCATCCCCTAATCTCCCATCAACTCCCAAAGTTGCCACTGCTCAACGAAACTGACAAAAAAAAAAAAAAATGTACCTCAACCTCAAACCTGCCCTTCCCCACTTTCCCCCTCCGAATTTTCCTCTCAGCCTGTTGGCTCACACCGAAAGCAGCTCCGACAACTCTTAACGACCTGAGCCGGGCCTCGTCCCACACGTCTCAGCTACTGCAATCACCCTGCCTCGGTCAAACCGCCCCCCACTAACGCGCTTACTCTGAACAGACTCTTGGTCGCCGCTGCCTCCCCTCCATTCATCCCCAGCCCATTCATCTCTCAGCCGGATCCCAGACACGCCCCCCGGCCTCCTCCCTCACTCCCACCGTCCCGGCCGGCTCGGGACCCTCACCAGATTAGATGCTCTAGCTGAGGGAGACTCTTTGCTTCTCCCTCGTCCTCTTTCAAGCCTCCACTCGCCCCTCGAGTAGCCACACCATAGAACACGCAGATACACACACACCGCCTCCTCTGTCGCCTCCTCGGATGCTTCTTACTCCCCTCCTAGATGTCTCGCGCTCCGCTCCGCGTTGTGTGCGCGTGCGCGCGCGAGCGTCTCAGCGCGAGCCCACCCGGCCAGCTACCGCCGGTAGGTAAAGAGAGGGCGGGGTTAAGGGAGCGGGGTACGAGCCCAAGCTCGCGCTTGCCCGGGAGCTGAGCAGGCGCACGCGTACTCCTGTCAGGGAATTCAGATAGAGAGGGGGACGGAGGGGGGCGAGGAAGAAAGGAGGGGGGAGGGGCGGAGAAAGCAGACGGAGCAGCCCCAACTCCGAACTGCCCCTATCGCAGCGAGGTGCCGAGTGGCTACCCAACTAGAGCGTGCGCACTCCTCTCACTCTCAGCGCAGCGGGAGAGAGGGATGTTCAAGAGAAAGGCTTCGCTCTTTTCCAAAAAGAAAATCTGTGGGGAGCCACGCGTGACATCTGTGTGTTCAAAAGCTCTCCACGGCTGCTTTACCCTCTTCCCTTTAAAAGAAAACCCAAGTACACACTTCTTCCTAGATACCCACCGCCCATTCTCAGTTCTCTACATGCCTCTAAATGCGGTCGCTCGGCCGAAATGTGGTACTCGCCAGCATCTTTTCACCCGCCACCCCTAACTCCCTTTTTTCAACTCTCGACTTTTCTCGCGAGACCCATACCTGCCGGCTTCGGGATTAGAAGTCGAAGCACACATTTACAAATACCGGTCTCCCGATTACGCTGCGACGGCAATAGCCATAGCATGTTCCCCCTACCCTACAGGACCGCAGTGCGCGCGCGCGGGGGCTGGGCAACCACGAAAGCAGGGATGGAAAAGGGAAGCTATGAAACGGATTTTTGACGGCATGTAACCGCTAGGCCTGGGCACGTGCCCTGCGCCTCGTGGGCGGGTGCGGTGTACCCTGGGAATTGTAGTTTTTGTTCCCACCTCCAGTCTCACTCCCACCTCAGCCTTACTTAGGCCTCTGTCAAAGAGGGGGATTGCCGACACCATTTTGCCTGGAACAATGGCCCTCGGCCGACGCAGCGGAGGGTGGGGGAGGGAATAATGTTTTAAGGGCTCAGTTAACCTCCCCTGGCCCCTCGGTGCCATAGCAACCCCTCAGAAACCTGGCCACTCCCCCTGGCTGCTCCGCCGGGCTCCAAGATTGCGCGCATGCGAAAAGGTCACCTCCCCCTGAGGCTGGCTCTCACCGTCTCCTGCAGTCCACCTCCCAGATTCACTAGTTAGTTGTTAGTGACTGCTACCTTCTTTGAGCTTTCACAGCAGGTTAACCTCCACGCAGTGACTTTATCTAAGAACTGCTTCCTGCACTGTATCAGGTGCAATACAGAATTGTTTCTATCACTCTCACGTGAGCAATCCTGACTCTCCAGAGGAGGAAACTGAGGCTGGGGGGGAGGAGGGGATGGACATGACTTGCTCAAGTTCGCATAACTATGTATGGAAGAATCAGATCTTTAACCCAGGTGTGTTCACTCCAGAGCCCATGAAATTTTCAGTCCCTCAGGTTGCATCTGGTATCAGAGACCCTGAAGAAAACTCCTAAAGGGCGGTATTTCTTTCTGAATGCGCTTCAAGCTTTTAAAGCAGGAAGCTCTGAGGGTAGGAGGCTGTGTAGAAAATGCCAGGCTAATATTTTCAAATGCCCAACCTCAGGGCCCCATCACAGAACTGTACAAATCTCTCCTCTCCACCATTTTCTTTTTCGCCCTGTACACCTCAGAACCTCGGCCTTTCTCAGCTCTTAAAAAGAAAAAAGGTTTCCAAAGTCCAAAGGGAGTGGAATGATGGGATACCTTGAAGCCCTTGTTTCTTGTCTTTGCACCTTTCATCTTGAAGGTCACTTATTAATCCTAGTATTGCCAGAAAATATAAGGAAACCAGACCCATGTGTGCCCTTAATAAATCTACTCCCTTTCCGTTTTTGACAAAGGAGGGAGACTCTGAGGAACTAAATTCAGGACTATGAGGTTCAGCTATTCCACCTGTAGCTAAAATTGAAAGAGCAAGATGTAATTTTTTCAAATAGTGCAACTACCTTACCTGAAATGTCTCTGCATTCCAAATTAGCTGCAGAACGGATAGGGTCTCCCAAACTCTGTCTTCCCTCACTGTCCCTGAAGATAGTTCCTTTTCCCTGCTGAATCCCAGGTGGTGCTAGTGGTGAAGAACCTGCCTGCCAATGCAGGATACATAAGACACGGATCGCTGGGCAGGGCAACCTACTCCAGTATTCTTGTCTGGAGAATCCCATGAACAGAGGAGCCAGACGGGCTATAGTCCATAGGGTTGCACAGAGTCAGATACGACTGAAGTGACTTAGCACACATGCACAGCACATGGGGAAAACAGGAAGTACAGTCAAATAACCACCAAAGGGCACTATCAAAGGTTACCAAGTTATTTCAAGCTTTTGTAGGTCCCAACTCCCACTGAGATTGTAACTACAAACTTGTGCCCTTTTCCTTTAATTTCTCAATGTCATCTTACTCCCACCACCGCACACATCTATCCACCTTTAGGAAAATCAACAGGTACTTCCCTCAGTTGTGGCCTGCCCCTCTTCATTTGTTTCTGAGCCTTGTATATTAGCCTGTCAACCTGATCAAATGTGAATGAACCCTTCTGCAAAGGTCCTCTTCTTCAGTCAAACATTTGCTAAACAACTATGAAGTAGTATGACTTTTACAAATCTCAGAAATTAGAAAATCAAATTTAAGTCTGCTTCCCATCCAAATACAGGCCTTTCTCAATTTAGAACTTTTATTGATAGATGTGCTCTTCTGTTTGAAAAAAAACCTGTCCGTAACTCAGCACAAATGCCACCATAAGCAGAAAACGGAGAGGGCAATTATAGCTAGCCAGCAATGTATGGCAGGGACCGTTCCTTTCTGATCCACTGGTTTCCACTTACTCTCAAATGGCATTTGTGATGTTTCTATTCACCAGATAGAAAATTTAATTCATATTGACCACTTGTAATTTGGCTTTACATTATTCCAGGAAAACATCCTTCCAATAATCTAGTTTATCTTGTCTGAAGGCTCTGGTGCCAAGAAACTAGCAAAGGTTTCACAGGAACTATTTTTTGAACCCAGCATCCCACAGGGGTGGGGATGGGGGTTAGTTTCATGGCCCAACTAGGTGCTGATCTCCTCTTTACCACACAGATGGTAACCCCTCAACCAACAAGATAGAACTAAGATGAACATCAAAGTTTAGCTGACTATTACAGCCTTGAGTAGAATAGAGACTCTTTTTGGAACTCAGTTTCTGACCCTGAGCCCTCCTTTGACCAGATTTTTGGGAAAACAATATGTCATTCTTGTTCTTTTCCCTTATCCCAGGTGATGCTATAGTTTAGGGGTCTTACGTAGTACCCAAGCAAGGAGGTACAGTAAAGGTATATGCTTCCAAGTCCTTCAGTTAAGTTCAGTTCAGTCGCTCAGTCATGTCCGGCTCTTTGCGACCCCATGAATCACAGCTGGCCAGGCCTCCCTGTCCGTCACCAACTCCCAGAGTTCACTCAGACTCACGTCCATTGAGTCGGTGATGCTATCCAGCCATCTCATCCTCTGTCATCCCCTTCTTCTCCTGCCCCCAATCCCTCCCAGCATCAAAATCTTTTCCAATGAGTCAACTCTTCACATGAGGTGGCCAAACTACTGGAGTTTCAGCTTTAGCATCATTCCTTCCAAAGAAATCCCAGGACTGACCTCCTTCAGAATGGACTGGTTGGATCTCCTTGCAGTCCAAGGGACTCTCAAAAGTCTTCTCCAACACCACAGTTCAAAAGCATCAATTCTTTGGCGCTCAGCCTTCTTCACAGTCCAACTCTCACATCCATACATGACCACTGGAAAAACCATAGCCTTGACTAGACGGACCTTAGCCGGCAAAGTAATGTCTCTGCTTTTGAATATGCTATCTAGGTTGGTCATAACTTTTCTTCCAAGGAGTAAGCGTCTTTTAATTTCATGGCTGCAGTCACCATCTGCAGTGATTTTGGAGCCCCCAAAAATAAAGTCTGACACTGTTTCCACTGTTTCCCCATCTATTTCCCATGAAGTGATGGGACTGGACCCTGTCAATAACTGCTAGCCCTCTGCCCACATGGAATTTTTCAGGCATTGTGTCCTCTCCAACACCTCTTCCACACTTGGGGACACAGAACTCAATGCCAGGGCCACTTGCTATTCCATCTACCTAGACATTTTACACAGCTCTTTCTCTGTTGAGTCTTCATACCAACCAAGTGTTGTTTCTCGAAGTATATGCTGCTTGAGCTCCTAGAGAGCACTCTCTCTCTGCATCGTTCACCCCAAGTAGAGGGGAGTAAGGAAAAGAAAAATCCTTTTTTTTTTTTTAAGCTAATGCAAATCTTTCTCCCTTCTAGTTTCCTGGCTCAGATACTTCGTCTCTGCACCTGCACCCAATCCACCTTCCCTAGGCTTACACTTTTGGAACATAAAAGTCATAGAGACTAGCAGAGTATTTGTTTTCCTGCTTTTCCACCTCCCTCCCCTGAGATATACCACAAAGGTGACTACTTTGGGGGAGAGGAGAGAAAATAGAAAGGGGAGGAAGAAAAAAATCCTTTTATATTTCAAGATAATATTGCAGCACATTCTTCTTCAATTAAATATTAGCATGTCAGCAAAGAAAATTTACTTGTCATCCAGATGCCTCCTCCTAGAGCTTGGATGCCTGGGTGATCTTTTCTCCAGGCAAGACTTGGCACCTGGGGAGTTTCTCACCTGGATCATCTAGGGTATGTTAATGTCCTCTTGGGAGGCTCTCCTTCCTTCAGCACAGGTTGAGTGCCCCTTGAGGAAGAAACAGCTTCGCCTACCTCAGAAATGAGTGGGCTTCCCTGGTGGCTCAGTAATACAGATCTGCTTACCAACGCAGGAGATGCAGGTTCAATCCCTGGGTCAGGAAGATCCCGTGGAGGAGGAAATGGCAACCCTCTCCAGTATTCTTGCCTGGGAAATCCCAAGGACAGAGGAACCTGGCAGACTACAGTCCATGGGGTCACAAAGAGTCAGACATGACTTAGCGACTAAACAACCTCAGCAGTGACCTCAGAAATGAGCAGTTATATTTGGCATGGTGACTGACTTAGAAACACTCNCGCAGAGTCAGACATGACTGAAGCGATTTAGCAGCAGCAGCAGCAGAGCATTTTACTAATGGAGTCATACAATATATTTATTTTTGTCTGTTTTATTTGGCATTATTATTTGGAGAGTCATCCATGGTTTTCTGAGATTCAAAAGTTAATTGCTTTTATTGCTGAGTGTTCTGCTATACAGATAACCACAATTTGTTTGCCCATTCACTTGTTGATGGACATTTGGATTGTCTCCATTTGGGGCTACCACAAATTAGGCTGCTGTTCACATTTATGTGTAAAGTCTTCATGTAGACCTATGTTCATTTTTCTTCTGGGTAAAGACCTAGGTATGGAGTGGCTGGATCTTGTGGTTCATTAGACTTTTAAAGAAACTGCCCAACTGTACAAATAGTGTGACTCCAAAGCAGTTGTACTATTTTACATTCCCACCAGCAGTGTATAAGCGCTTCCGCTGCCAATACTTGTTCCTCATCAGCAATCATTATGATCAATTATTTTAATTTTGGACACTCTGATACATGTGTAGTAGTATTTTATTGTGATTTTAATGTGCATTTCTCTACTATCTATCTGTTTTCATGTGTTTATTTCTTACATGTGTAACTTTTTCAGTGGTGTCAGTTCAAATATTTAGCTCATTTGGTTATCCAATTTTGTTTCCTTATATTAAGCTTTGAGAGTTCTTCACATAATCTGAAAAAAAAAACACATTTTATAGGACATGTAATTTTCAAATATTTTATTTTCTGGGACTTTTAGCTGATTTAGCTTTTTCATTTTTTTGTGTTCATAGCTTTTATCTCCTTTTGGAAAAATCTGATTTTTATTATATATTGAGAAAGCAAAGTAATATTTTAAAAAGTATAAAAAGTAAAAAACAATAAGACAAGAAACATCTCTATAACTACTACCCAGATAAAAAATTAGAATATCAGCATTACTTCTTGCAATTCCTATATTCTTAGAATTGACCATTATCTTATATTTGTGCTTTACGGATAGTTTTGTCATCTATGTCTATGTCCCCAACAAAGTATTTGTTTATCTCTACACAATTTTCAACAGATACTGGAAAAAATTCTGTTAGTTTTTTGATTGGAATTTCAGTGAATCTAGGAAACAGTGTAGAAAAACTTTAAAAAATTGTTTTAAAAGTCCTTATTGAAATTGTTACAATATTGCTTCTGTTTCATGTTTTGGTTTTTTGGTTGTGAGGAATGCAGGATCTTAGTTTCCCAACAAAGGATCAAACTTGCACCCTCTGCATAGGAAAAAGTGAAAGTGAAAGTCACTCAGTTGTGTCCTATTCTTTGCAACCTCATGGACTACACAGTCTATGGAATTTTCTAGGCCAGAATACTGAAGTGGGTAGACTTTCCCTTCTCCAGGCGATCTTCCCAACCCAGAGATCAGATCCAGGGTTATATATGTACATATATAGGAAGGTGAAGTCTTAAGCACTGGGCTGCTAGGGAAGTCCTAGAATTGACATCTTGAAGATACTGAGTTATCTAAGTCACAAAATATTATTTATTAATTTAAGCTTTTAATAGTGTCCTTCAATAAGGGCTTCTGATCTTCTCCATAAAAATTCTTGAACATGTTTTGTTTGCAATGTTCACAGTTATCAGGAAATACTTTTTCTTTTGGTTGTTAATGGTTTGATTATGTTATGTTGATTTTCTTTGTGTCTATCTTGCTTGGAGTTCACTAAATTTTGTGAGTCTGTGGATTAATATCTTCCCACAATTTTGGAAAAATTTCAGCCATTGTCTTTATTTTTATTTTTTATTTTTTTTTAGCCATTGTCTTTAAAAAACATTTCTTCCTAATTCTCTCTTTCTTCTCCTTCTGAGACTCCAGTTACATGTATGTTAGACCATTTGGTATTCTCCCATAAGTTTCTCATCTTCTGCCCTATTTGTTCTGCATTTTTTTCTCTCTGTGCTTTGATGGCATTTCCTATTCATCTGTTTTTGAGTTACTGGTTCTTTCTTCTACTCTGTTCAATCTGCTGTTAAGTGCAACCAAGAAAGCCTTAACTTTAGGTTTCCTATCTTTTAGTTTAGAATGCCCAGTTTATTCTTAGAGATCCCATTGGTGACAGATTGATATGTTGATGGTCATCAGTGGAATCATTCCTCCNAGTTGCTGGTTCTTTCTTCTACTCTGTTCAATCTGCTGTTAAGTGCAACCAATAAAGCCTTAACTTTAGATTTCCTATCTTTTAGTTTAGAATGCCCAGTTTATTCTTAGAGATCCCATTGGTGACAGATTGATATGTTGATGGTCATCAGTGGAATCATTCCTCCGGTATTCATGTCCTTGTGTAGTTTTTCCTATATTGACCTTAGGTCACATGATTTCCTTTGCCCAATGGGTCCTATAAAAACATAACATCACAAGTTTGATAAATGATGCATATTGGGGCTTACCTTCTTAGACCTAGCGATTGTGTTAGAAGCCAAAGTTAACTTCCTTGAGATGGGGCGGCCATATGGAGAGATATGTGATTATATCAGTGACCCCAGGTGAGAATATCAGAAGAACCAGTTAATTAACACACATAACTCTGGGAAATAATGAATAGTTGTTATTTTAACCCACTAAGTTTTAGAGTGGTTTGTAGTGCATTGATAGAAAATTGGTACTTTTTTTCCTCCTGTGTATTGATTAAATTATTCTTTCAGTCAATCTTTTCCTCAAATTTCCTTGACAAATTTATAATAGTTACTTAGAAGTTGTTTGTTGCTTCTACAACTAAACATATACAGAAGGAACCACAGTGAGGTGGATAGGAGGGAGTGGCGTCATGGTAGAAGTCAAGACCTATGCCTCCTGGGGTGGGTGATCCACACATAGGAGGGTAATTACAATTGCAGAGGTTCTCTCCAAGGGGCGAAGGGTCTGAATCTCACATCAGATTCCCCAGTGCGGCAGGTTTACACCAGGAAGATGAGAACCCAGAATGTTTGGCTTTGAAGGTCAGTGGGGCTTACTTTGGGGCCAGCCAGAGCACTGTGGGAAATAGAGACTCCAGTTTTAAAGGGTGCACACTCTGGGACCCGTCTGATCAGACCCACCTGCTGATCTCGGAGAGCTTCATGGGGAGGCAGGAGGCAACTGGAGCTTAGCCTGGGACATAGACACCGGTGCTGGTAAGTGGCAGTTTGGAATCCTCCCTCTAGCTTTACAATTCTGGGGGTCCTGATTCCACCCACTAGCCTTTTGGCACTAGTCCTGGGACACCTCAGTGTCCAGAAGGAGAAGAGAGCATCAGAGGATAAGATGGCTGGATGGCATCACTGATGTAATGAATATGAACTTGGGCAGACTATGGGAGATGGTGAGGGACAGGGACTCTTGGTGTGCTGCAGTCCATGGGGTTGCAAAGAGTTGGACACGACTGGACAACTGAACAACTGGGACACTTCAAGTCAAGCAACTAGCTGGGAGGGACACAGCCCCACCCCAGCAGGGATAACTGCCCCAAGATTCCCTGAGCTCACAGCTGCCTTGGTCCACCAGAGGGCCTGGACCCAACCCTGCCACCAGCGCACTAGCACTAGCTCTGGGACCCCGAGAGCCCTGCATCCAGTGACTCTGGGATCTTGCTCCACTCAACAGTGGGTGGGCACTACTAGCCCCAGGACCCCAGTCTTGGGACTCCCAGATCCTGCAGACAACAAAAATGCTTTTAGTTCTTGTTGTATTTCCATATAGGTTAAAGGAAAATTTTGGAATTTTAAAGCAATGATTTATTAGTTGACAACCTTTCACTAACTGCCAGAATAATGGTGTTATTGTATGTCATGTAGATTTCAGAAAATTCCACTGAGTGCTTGTGAAATATAATGAAATGGTTTTGACTTAAATGGACCACCTGAAAGAGGACCTTCTGAGAACCACTGGGTAAACTCACAGGCAAACACAGGGATCAGCCAGAGATGTTTATTGATAGAGTTCAAGAATCTACTGGGGTCAGACTCAGGGTAGCTTCATCTGCCTTTTGATAACTTCAGGCTTCAAGAAACTTAGATTTGCCATGGAAAGTTTTTTGGCAGGTACCTGGACTTCACACAGCACAGTTTATTATTTGTGCAGTAAACATAGACCTTTTCCTTCTTGAAGCATTTCTGGCGGCACTTGCCATGAAAATTCCAGCATTTTAAGGTGCCACCTGAAAAGAAAGAACAGAGACAGTGTCAGCCCTAAGAAAAGGTAGATTCTGGATTTGAAAGGTCTGTAAAAGGATGAAAACCGATGTGATAGAGGGTCCTCAGTGTCCTTTGACTTTCACCCTGGTCCTTCTTTCTCTTTTTTCCTTCTCTCTTTTTCTAAAAATTGTGGTAAAATACAGATAACATAAAGCTTATCAGTTTAAGTATATTAAGGTGTACAGTTCAGCGGCATTACGTAAAGTCACAATGTTGTGCAACCATCATCACCACCTAGTTCCAGAACTTTTTAATCATCCCAAACAGAAAACTTGCACCTATTAACTATTCCCATTTCCCCTCTCTTCATCCTTGGGCAATGACCAATTTGCTGTCTTCTCTATAGATTTGCCTAATATAGATATTTCATGTCAGTGGAANTCAGCGGCATTACGTAAAGTCACAATGTTGTGCAACCATCATCACCACCTAGTTCCAGAACTTTTTAATCATCCCAAACAGAAAACTTGCACCTATTAACTATTCCCATTTCCCCTCTCTTCATCCTTGGGCAATGACCAATTTGCTGTCTTCTCTATAGATTTGCCTAATATAGATATTTCATGTCAGTGGAATCACAGAACATGTAGCATTTTATGCCTGACTTTCACTTATTCGCTTATTTTCAAGGTTCATCCATTTTTTTTAATTAAAAAAACTGAAGTACAGTCGAATCCAGAGGTTTCATGGATCTGGTTCTTTGCTCTGTTGTTTATATTGGTTCTCAGTCACGTTTTCTTATTTCCCTGTGTGCCTAGTGAATTTTTGTTGTTGGTGGTTAGTTGTTAAGTCATGTCTGACTTTTTGTCAACCCTATGGACTGTAGCCCGCCAGGCTCCTCTGTCTATGGGAGTTACTAGGCAAAGTCCAGTAAATCTTTAGTAGTGTAATAAGCATCATAGTTGAAAAAAAACCCTGAAGTATAGTTGATTTACAATATTATGTTAGTTTCAGGTATACAGAACAGTGAGATATATATATATATACACACACACACATATATTGGGGCTTCCCTGGTGGCTTAGTGGGTAAAGCATCTGCCTACAATGCAGGAGACCTGGGTTCAATCCCTGGGTGGGAAAGATCCTCTGGAGAAGGAAATGGCAACTCACTCTGATACTCTCGCTGGAAAATCCCATGGAAGGAGGAGCCTGGTAGGCTACAGTCCATGGGATCACAAAGAGTTGAACATGACTGAGGGACTTCACTTTCACTTTTCATATATATATTTCTTTTCAGATTCTCTTCCTTCTAGATTATTACAAAATATTGCATATATTTCCCTTTGCTATACAGCAGGTCCTATTGGTTATCTATTATATATATATANTGTCTATTTAGTTCTTTGGCCCATTTTTTGATTGGGTTGCTTATTTTTCTGGAATTGAGCTGCAGGAGTGGCTTGTATATTTTTGAGATTAGTTGCTTGTCAGTTGCTTCATTTGCTATAAAAGCAAAAATAAACAAATGAGCAGGGAATTTTTAATGTGAACTTTAAGATGTCTTTTCAACCTTCTTGGCAAATCAGTGGAACTGGAAAACCAGCCTTCTTTTTTCATCTGATACTACTGTATATAGCAAGTTGTATCCTGAGCAATAGCTCCATGGAGCTGTGAACTCTTATTCTGGAATCCCATAAATATCAGTAGTAATCTATACTGATTCCCAATCCAAAACCTAAAAAGTTTATCCTTTTCCTTCATCATTACATTGTACCATTTGGACTCAATTTTCAATGATGTATTTTCACTCATCTGTACATATTCTCTTACCTTGTTCTTTTCTTTCACAATTGAATCCTCTTGACCAGTTGCTCTAATATGCTTATCTCAAGGGTCTCAGCAAAAACACATTGCTTTTGATGTGTTTAGTGTTACTAGTCTTTGTATATTTTATAGTATTATTTCTTTCACTTTTTTGGCTTTCCATTTGTATTTTATATAAAATAATGAGAGAAAATATAATAAAATATTTGAATTACTGCAAAATCTTCTCTACCACGATGGCTTTGTTGTCATAACTGGAGGGTTGGCTAGCAGGCAATAGCCTGAAATATTTGTCTGATGTATTCAAGTCCAAATTTAGTCCAAAGAAGATAGTTTAGGTATGTTAATATATAATATATAACTGTGCAGATGTTATAAAAGTCAAGTGTATAAAATCTGGAAACCTGTGAAACCAAATAACCCTAATACAAAGTAGAAAGTAATGTGTGCTATAAGCAGGTATCAACTTAGAAATAGCTATGCAGATTTATGGGAGATCAGATTGAAGCAACATTGATGTGGGCCTTGAAAGAATGGTAAGATCTAGACAGGCCAAGATGCTGGGAAAGGACCTTCTAGGTGGAAGCAAAGGCTTGCTTGCATATTTGATGTTTGTAACTTCCTTGGGTTGGTGGGAAAAATTCAGGCTTCCTTTATTCCTATCTACTCCCCAAATGGAGGACTTGTGATAAGGTTTAGGAACACAGAATTGAATCACTTTCTTAGGAGTAGAACTTGAGAGGTTAAAAGCTATTGCCATAGGGTTTCTACTTTGACATATCTCTATCTTGACCTTCCCCTTGCTTGAATATCTTTCTTTGTCTAGTTAACCTGTTGGATTGTGCCTTTTCTCCAGTGCAGGTGGAAGAATAGAAATATCCATTCCTAGACAACCATCCTTCACTGAACAGGCCAACTGGGAACTTGGATAGAGTGCAGAAGATTGGAAGCCTGGAAATGGAGGATGATATTGAGGCATGTTCTGCTCTAATCCCTCTAAGCCAGGGTTTCCCAGCTTTAGTACTGTTGATATTGTTCGTTGTGGGGGCTGGTCTGTGCATTGTAGGGTGTTTAGCAGAGTCCTAAGTAAATGCTTGTAGCACCTCCTCCACAAAGAGGAGAAAGGGAAAAATCACCCATGTTGAGAGCCACTGCTCTAAGCCTTATGAAAATGTTATTTATGATTCCAGCTACTCATAGTCTGACTAGTAAGACTGAGAGGGACAGAAAGATCCCAGGGTATGAGCTCAAATGGAAGGACCAAGAAATTTAATTGGCCAGTCTCTAGTTTAGACCCTAAACTGAAAAGCTTAATCTCTTTTATTTGTATTTATTTATTTATTTATTTTATTAATTAAAAATTTCCATCTCAGGTGTACATGAGTTCCCAATCTTGAACCGCCCCCCCTCACCTCCCACCCCATATCAACTCTCTGGATGCTCTAGAGTAGATCTGGATGTCTTCCTAATCCTGTATTGCAGTTTCTTCTCATAGAGCACAATTAACATCTAATATGGCTCATCCACCTTTGGTGAATATCTACACACACTGTGGTGATACCAATATCTCTACTTACTGTCTGGGGAATGGTGGTAGATGCTTCTCAATATCCTGTGAAAGTTTGGAGAGTAGGCAGAGGTCATGGAAAGGGGTCTAATTATCTCTCATTAGCCAGTTTGTGAATCTTGCCATCTGACACCTCTCAAGGTAGGGAAGACCAAGGCAACATTCAGCTTCATCTCAGAAAGATTTAGACCTCTTCTCTTCCTGAGGACTTCTTCATTAAGAAGATAGCCCAG